>CM017899.1:5993048-6238048 GCA_008369825.1 Triplophysa tibetana
AAATAAAGATAGAGATGAAATTATAAAGTGATATATATTTTTCTTATATATAAAATTTTGCTTATATATAAAACTATTTACAAAATGTTATTTTACAATTTTAAATTAGATTTTCGTTAAAAAATCACATATATTAGAAATATTTTAGAAAATAATAAAAAAGATTAGTTTAAAAGAACCAAATCAATATTAAATTTAATAAATTGTAGTATTTCATGTTTTTTTACACAATGACACAAATATACAAATGTCATTTTTACCAAAAGAAAATGAGGTATGTATTTGGAGGGACAGTTCACACAAAAATAAAATTTATGTTATGTTTTATTGTGTTGAACACACAAGAAGATAATATTAAAGAAACGTCAATGGTGTTTAATGTTCTTCAAAATATCTTCTTTTGTGTTCTGCAGAAGAAAGAAAGTCATACAGGTTTGAAATGAAAAGAGGGTGAATATATGATGAAAGTATTTTCATTTTTGGGGGAACTGTTTCTTTAACTGCTATGAAAATAATGCAAAAGTGCAAAATTATCTTCATGCTCCAAAATGAGCCTGATGTTCTTAGTGCTTAATACAACTCTTTTTTTTCCTGGGAAGCGTCTACATAAATGTACTTAAGATGTTTGGTGAAACTCATTCATACTCTGACGTCAAAGCATCCAACTGCTCCTAATGGGGCGTGTAGCACAATAAATGAAGATAAAGTCATGGTTTTCAGACCGAGTTCTGTTACTTCTGTTTATGCATTTTTGGAACTCAGAATCTATTTGAATGGAGTTGTAAAACCGGGCAACTTATAGGGGGAAGGAGCCGCTTTTACACCAATGTGTGTTTGCGTGTTTCTGTGTATGTGATTGGAGTGGCGTCATCGTAAAAGAGAGCAGGAGAGAGTAATTTTAGTCTATAGAGACTATTTAAGGAGGCAGACTTTAGAACAGTAAGTCATGTGACACTTGAACTGGTTTAGAAACAGCCGTCACTGGCTTGTTGTGGTCGACTGGCTTTCATTCTGATCTGGGATAGGTTTTAGTGAGACTGGGTCGCTCAGACGCTTGTCATAAAGTCTGGTCTACTTTGCATCTTTTTTAAAAGTGCTGATTCAGTGCAAAAAAAAGCAAATTTCCTATGTCTGGTCATTTGTTGATTATTCTGACATTTTCATAATGGCTTCTTTAAAAAAAAACTGTGTATTTTATAGATATTTTACTTGCTAAAAATGTAATGTATTAATAATATGTATATGTTTTAGAATATAATGTAGATAAAAATATATGTGTTTTTTTACGAAATGAAAAGAGAATGACAGGTGTCCTTGGAGGGATAGTGGAAAAAAAACAATAACCTGTACATTAGATTTTAAGCAGAGATTGCAAGAGAGAATGCAAAGTTTGTGTTTACATAATTTATGACTGTGCATATTTATTTATTTATTCACAAACACGTACACATACATACATTAATTTAGGAAATATTTGCATGTACTACATTATATGTTAATATTTTAAATTAAATATAAACATTTATTCATTTTAATATATAATATTTGTTCATATATATATATACAGTGCACAGACATATATGTTGTAAACACAAACTTTTATTTTGGATGCGATTAATAGCCATAAATCGTTAAACAGCACTATTTTGTAGTGTTCTGTATTTGACAGTGTATCTCCATACATGTATTGGCAACAGTGCTGATGACTGGGAGATCAACACTTCATGTTTTCTAAATTCAACGAATACATCCGGGACCAATCGGTTTGAAAGAACCAGTGTAAAACGGATGAATTGAGGGTGCAATCCATGGCGTGGACGTTGCGAATATTGATCAATGCGTGTTGTATTGTTATCAGGGGTGTGAGTGAATCAACCCCGTTGTACAATTCAACGATTTCCCATGAAGTCGCATGACTCAACTGAAACGTTGCAGGATAATTTATGGCGTATGGGCGCCGTTGCCTTACTTTCCTTTATTTAAGGGCTCTATCTGATTGTCAGATTGTAATATACTATGAGGAATTACTGCGCTCTCGTTGGTTCAGCCGTTAGAACTACAATATAATTCATAACTAGGGTATTTATCAGAGAGATGTCTGGAACGCAAGAGAAGACAGAGACAGAGAAACAAGAATATAAATAGAGAGAGCTGGAAGATGAATAGAGTAATATATCGAGGGGTATGTCGGGCGCGTTGAGTTTAGAGGAAAGACAGAGAGAAAATAGAGAGAAATTGAATACGCAAACAGAGAGAGTAGGGTCACGTTGAAAGCCCCAAGCGTGTGTGTCGCATTCATGTGTGATGGTGTGTGTGTGTGTTGAGGAGAAGGGCAGGAAGGGGTCGGCAGAGTTCCCATAGCTCCTATAAGTGTCCATGGAAGGCGGGCGGCAGGCCACAGGGGCTCGGAGGAGGAGAAGAGAGACGGTGAAACAGCATTTGTATGAGATGTTATTGGACAGTTTGGGCAGATTGCCTGTGATTTTTTTATCTTTAGAGAAAGATTGAAGTCAAATTGAATCAAAGGTTGTAGAGAAATGCTGAATTATTACGACAACACATTTAATACCTTTTTGACATTTGGCCTAAAAGTTCCATCTTTCTCTCTATGTCTGTCTATATTCTGCTTACGCACTAAAGGTGATTTAAAGGTTCTTCTCAGCGATGCAATTAAAGAACCATCTCTTTGCGTCTGACTTTTTTGACATCCGAAAAAACACAAAGAACCACAAAATAAGCTTTTGTTAAACCGAAAGGTTCTTCATATGTTAAAGGTTCTTCATTTAACTAAAAGGATCTTCTATGGCATTGAAGAACCTTTTGAAGCATCTTTTTGAAAGGGGTCATATCGCGTGAATACGTGTTTTTCTGTGTCTTTGGTGTGTTATAAGTTGCCCATGCATGTATTAGACACATAAAACTGCAAAAATTAAAGTGTGGGAACAAAAGTTGAATTCTGTCTAAAAGCGAATGCTCACCCTGACCTGTCTGAAATGCCTCGTGTAACCACACCCCCACAAATCTACGTCAGTTCGTGGTATGATTTCACTAAGAACACCCAAATGTATATGCAAGTAAGGTGGGTGTACCTGTCAGTACAATTGCTTTGGAACCTGATGTTCCAAATATGGTAAGAGGCGTTACATTTCTGTCACACACTTGCAGTATTCGACCAATCACTATGAACTGGTTAACTAGCCAATCATAGCACACCTTGCCTTTCAGAGCCATAAGCTTTGTAAAAAATCTGCAAGACGAGATACAAACATCCACAGTATGTGGAAAATACAGCGTTTTTGAACCTTAAATCGCAAAAACATATTGCATTACATCTAAAACAAACGATAATATTCATTTAGCCATGTCATATGACCCCTTTAAAGAACCATCTCTTTCTTCCCATTTTTATAATCTAAAGAACCTTTTTTACCACAGAGATCCTTTTGTGAAACAGAATTGAAACAGAACTATTTAGACAAAAAAATGTTCTTCTATGGCATCGTGAAGCACCTTTATTTTTTTGGCTGTCTGTGTGTGTCGCACAGCTATTTTGTCACAATTTGGCGAGAATTCATTTTCTCCTAGTTTGGTTAAATTTATTCCAAATCAATGCGGCTCACTTTAATTCCATTTAATCAAATTCGGTTCCGTTTGATTTGATTCGCCTTTGATTTGATTCGATTTCGCCCAACTTGCTTTAATTCGGTTTATTTCAGTTAAAGCTTACACATTCCCGCGGGGCCGATTCGCAGGACGGCAAAGTGGTAACAAGAAAAACAAATGTGGACACCCAGTCGGCATATATTTAGGGAAATTAAGGAGCGAAGGAGAATGGCATGGATTTCATTGACTTGCCTATCCAAGCTTGTTCCTTTAGTATTATTTTAAAGGAAAGTTAAAAAAAGCACTTTATAACTGTTTTGCATAACTTACTGAAGCTGTGTACTTATTCGGTGGTGTCAAAGTGCATACTTTTGAGTGTAAAGTTAAGCTTTGGGATCACATCATGAAATTGCAACATGTTATTGTAGATGCAATTTTTCTAGTATTTGAATGAAGGTTAATGGTTTGTTGTGAGATTTAGATAAAATGTAGATTTGTGTCTCTAACACTTTGACATTTCACAACTCCTTGTTTCTCATATAGCGTTTATCATGGTTGATAATTGTGGCATAAAAAAGCCATATCTGATATTTTAACTTGACACGGAACAGTTGACATTTCCTTAACCTGGTCACACTTTATTTTAAGCTCCAGTTCTCGTTTAAGTAAACTACTAACTACGACTTTTGCTTAGTTTACTCATAATTTGTTTCTTTATGATAGTTAGTAAGGTAGTTGTTAGGTTTAAGTATTGGGTAGGATTAGGGATGTAGAATATGGTCATGCAGAATATTTGCTTTATATTTGCTTATAAAACAGCCAATATGCTAATAATAGGCATGCTAATAAGCAACTTGTTAATAGTGAGATTTGGTCCTCATACTAAAGTGCTACCCAAAACCTTAATATTTAATAATCTGACAGTTGGTTATGTTTACAAGTATAAATAATAAAGAACGTTACAGCGTTAATCTATATTTTCATGTGTATGTGAACGTGATCAGTGACACAAACACGGCTAGAAGTCGACATTTCAATCTTTCCATCCGTGTATGTGTGTGTTCTCCATCCGCTTTTCTCTAGATCCTTTGGCACGGCACAGCTTGAGGGATCTATAGTTGCCATGGAAACGGCAGCAAGCCTGTTATCAGTGTAAGTGTAATGAGAAAAATGCAATTTCAGCGTCACGCACACACACACGCCTTCAGTGGCCCACCGTACTGGTGGCGTCTTTTGCTTGGCTGTCTTGTTTTACAGTTCATCTAACAGAAGACAATAGATGTTTCTCTAACACACTCAATTGAGTTCATTGTCATTCGATCAGCATACCATAAAGCTTATTTAGCGCCGCTAAGACTCTTAATCTGATGTTCCACACCTTTGAAAGAAGCGTGTGTTTTTGTGTGTGTTTCCATCTGCACTTGACCTCCCAGAAGAATATTTTATGATGATGCTTTGTCATACTGCATCTGTATACATATAGTAATATACAGAAAAAGTTGTAAAATATTTTTTAAGCGTATCCAGTAAGAACAAAACTGTAATAGCGGAAGTAGTTTGAAAAATCCAGAGAAAAGACAGGAGTAAATGGTTAAAGGAAAATGGAATCTCATCGCACTCTCTAAGAAAAAGATGTTATATTATGTGTTTTTTTGTGATTTGGTTCCTCTGGGATGTGTTGTGCGATGAGAGTTCTTCAGCTGTGTCTTAAAGGCAGCGTGCTTCCTTTTTAAAAATCATTGCCATTGATTCGTGCTAAATCTGCCTCCTCTTCGGCAGGAGAATTAGTTCAAACAAACGTTACATATCAGCCGTCTCTAGGCAACCAAGAACACGAGCTCAAGTGTGTTCGCTGGCGAGAGCAAAACTTTCTCTTTCTGACTGCAAGTATGTTTGACATCTTTTGAGGATAATATGAAGGCTTACCAAGGTGTTGCTGTGAGGTAAGTTACCAAGGTGTTTTGGGTAGTTGTGTTATTATACAATTGCTAGATGGTCACAATCTACACCACTGACTACCATCGTAGAAAAAATGACAATGGTAGTCAAAAGTGCCCCAGAACTATTTGCAGAACTACATTTTGCAAAATATCTTCTTTTGTTTTCAACAAACACTAAAACGGATGAAGCAATTTTTCCTACTATGTTAGTCAGAGGAGTCCACGAAGTGTTTGGTAGCGTTCTTCCAAATATCTTTCTCTGTGTTCATCAGAACAAAGACATTTATACAGATTTGAAACAACTCGAAGGCGAGTGAATTGATGAAAGAATTTTTATTTTTCGTCAACCTATCCCTTTATAGTTCAGTGTTTAAAATTGTCTCCTTATCCTGATTCGCAATGGTAGATTTCAAATAATGATTTATAATTTGTGCTATTTCTTGGAAAATGATTTCTTTTGAATTATATCCACAAAAGGATAAGAACCATTTTATGATTCAGTTTTATGTATCAAGCAGAGATGAAAGAGAGGCAAAAGTTATGGATTGCATCTTTATTTTAAAAGTCATGCGTTGTGTTTTAATAACATCGTTTGTGAACCTTGTTGTGTTGTGTATGCCATGTATTTAATTACGCTTGCATGCAATATATTAATATATTTTTGCAACTTCTTTATTTTCCTTTAAAGCGGCTTTGAGACTAAGGGAGACTGTAAAAAGTACATTTGATTTGAAATGCTCTCTGAATCAGAAACCTTGTCCTTTCTATATGTGCTTCTGCGTTCACGAAAACCCAACTATGAAAATGAGGCCTTTTATATAACAGTCATATATATAGAGAGAGAGAGAGAGAGAGAGAGAGACAGAGAGACTGCCACTTGGAAATGACCTATAATGTAGGCGCACACAGTCACACATCAAAACGAATAACGATCCAATGCTACGCTTATGAATTCTAGGTCACTAAGTCCCGCCCCCACGCATGTTTTTCTTCTTTCTCTTCAAAGTGCAGCAGTAATGTGATGTGTTGGTGTAATAGGCCCGAGGCAATTGTGTATGTGTGTTTTTTATGTGTGAAAAGTGTACTTCTTTGAGTGTGTATTGTGTTGTGTACTGGTGTATGCAGTGTGTGTGCGAGTCCTGATATCTGCTGACAAATTCTCCATGTTGTCTTTCATCCACCAGATCTGCCACACAAATGGGTCTGTTGCTGCGTGTGCTTGTGTGCTATCTCTTATTAGAATTATTTATTACAAAGATAAAAAAACATTGAGTCTGATTATGGATAGGATAGGCGATGTCAAACCTCAGGAGTCTTAAAGAGATGTACACAACAAAGAATTTCTGCCATCTAACTTTCTTTTCTTTCTTTAGTAACACCGACCTGATCTCAGAGGAAAATGTAACTACAGTAGGCTATGATGTGGTGATTTGTATTAATTTGTACAATGCAAATAGAAATAAGCACCATCCCTAAACATAAAGGTCATTTAGATGAAAGTATATTGCACAAATGAGACAAACTACGCTAACTGCTATCCATTCATAGCAGTGGCACGGCCATTAAAACAAAGCGTTTGTCTAGCTGGCCTAAAACCCGGTTAGAAAATTACATAATACCTATTGATTTTGATGTCTTTGAATGTAAAAACCATGCGAATTCCATAAGTAGACCTCATACAACAGAATTAAACAATAACAAGGCCAGTTCATGACACCTTTAATGCTGTCGGTTTTTGGTCATGTTGGTGATAAACTGATCTTTTTGACAGATAGTTAGGATTATGCTTAAAGGTGCTGCAAGTGAAAACTGTTCGAACGTGCTGCACAACGCAGGCATGAAATCCTTAGCTTTATCGTAGCTTAAACTACTTAAATAATAATGCAAATTAACAAAATATGCAAAAGACGTGAGTATTTTCAAGCAGAACACTGGTTCCAGATAAACAATGACGCTCAAAACTGCTCCGCTACAGCTTATATTACAACAATTTATCTTGGTTCTGACAAACAGCGAAACCAACTCGCAGTATTACTTGCATACTGATCTGAATCAAAGCAACCTCCTTGGGGTGATTTTTAGACGATTTTTCCCTCCAATGTCTCTCTCCAGTTGAAAGCTTTCACCATAGCATGCTAGCGTAATGAGAGCTACCATGTCTCCGCAAAAGTCTCAGTACCGCGGAACAAGTTTGCTGAAAAGTCTTTATAATATTAAGAAGAATCCTACACACTTTACTTTTTCAGTAATAATTATATATCGCTCTTAAAGCTATATTAAATATAAATTGAAAAATGATACAAAACTATAATAACTATGGCGAAAACCCAGCTAAGGTAATTTTTTGTGATTTACTGTTTTCTACATAAATCCTCCTGCATAATATAAAGAACATTCTGTGAAAATATCATTTTAATATATATTATTTACTATTAACTAGTAAGGCCATGTCAAAATTTTAATCATAGTGAAATGAATGCTTGAAATCAAGCGTTGATGCAAGATATCTCATCATAACCATACAAGACTGGATTTCAGGGACAGACAGCATCAGAAATGAACCAATGCAAAATAAATGTCATTTAAAATGAACCCTTTTAACTAATATTTATACTGTAAGTTAAATTATGTTTTTCATATTCATGTTGTTAGTGAAGTGACATAAAATTGGTCTGTCGAGTCTGCCATGTGTGAGTTGCACTATTTGTCTGGCACGAGGAGTTGGGTCCAACGTAGAGCTTTTAAGGTCACTTCCGAGCTTCAGGTTGAGTCTGGATGTTGTAAACGGTAAATCAGCCAGCAGTGTTTGGTATCAGAGCGTTTGGAAAGGCCGCAGTGGTCTGTGGTGAATGTTATTGACAAGCAGCTATTTTCAGTCTCGCTCACCGCTGCCAAATGAATGATATAGCACTGCTGTGTTTGGCTTCTGATAGCACTGTTATTTTCTTTGTGTGAGACCGTGAGTGCGTGATGCTGAGATCTTAGTTTCCTCTTTGATTTACTTAAGTTGACCTGAAGATGCTTTTCAGAAAACCATGGCCGTTTGGTCAAGCTCTGTGTGAGCGCTAGAAC
Source organism: Triplophysa tibetana (assembly GCA_008369825.1). Taxonomy (NCBI): domain Eukaryota; kingdom Metazoa; phylum Chordata; class Actinopteri; order Cypriniformes; family Nemacheilidae; genus Triplophysa; species Triplophysa tibetana. Next base: position 6,001,664 of record CM017899.1, read on the forward strand.
TAAAAACTGACATCACTTTATATATCCTAAATACACACATTTATGTTCTTCAGTCTTTTGATGATGTGCAGTGTATGCCTTTTTATTTACTGTATATATTTGTCATGACATTTTTGAGACACTAAAATTAAACCAAACAGCTACATACAGTATTAAACATATAAAAAAATATTAAAGGTCAAATATAATAAAGCGTATGCTTTTTTACGTAATGAACACAACAAAGCATTATAGTAAAATAGAAAAATATGACCATGAACAAAGTCAATGAATCATTGATTATTGAATTAATTTACAGCAATGAATCAAACTTCAAAATCTGTAATGGTTGTCTTTTTAGTTTCAAATAAGGTTGAAATTAATAGAAACGCTCATCTTCTATATTTGCTAACTTGGAAACATAATGGCCACATAAAAGCAACCAAGTATGTTCAGTATTAACATTGTTTAATAATTGCAAAATTTTTTAGAAATATCTAGAGATGTGTATTGTTTCTTTATTTTTAGAGAAATTTTTGGGATGCACCAATACCATCTTTTAAAGACCGAGTACTAGTACCGATATTTTTTTCTCGTACTTGCCGATACCGATACGTATACTTATGCCTGTATAATGTACAATTATGTTAATGAACCAGTATCTTACTAGTACATTTTCTTTTGTTTTTAGGTCTACTTAAAGTGAAGTACTATTATTTATCTAACTTCTAATTTTTAATGATAAGTAGCACAATTCTACGTTCTTATTTATCAGTTTAATAGAGTAAACAATATACTCTGTGGTCGAATTATAAAAAAATTCAAGAGTGGTTTGGTAAAATGTGAGTGTGTTATAACTTGTTCAAGTTAGCCGGTCTTTTATTTTGACGGGACGCCGCAAAGAGCGTTTGTTTAAGTTTACCGGTGGTTTATTTTGACTGGTGATTGTTTATGTGTTCGTGTCCTCGTACTGTGAAACACTGGCCCTAAAAGCTTCCGGGTGATACTTCTGGCCCTTTCAGCGCCACTCTTTCACGTAGAGACACGCAGAATACATATTTAAACAGTATCTGAATATTTCGTTAGCTGTTACGTTCAACAATAGCTGTTCAGCACTAATTTATTGTTAGGAAATAATACATTTGCCAGATTCCGTGCCATTCCATGTTATACAGCAAATAATGTTTTATGCTTGTATTTCTCGATGCTGTCCGTGTTTTGAGCATTGCAGAAATCACATGGCTCTATGTATGTCACATGACGTATCTGTCTTTGGTATCGGTGTGTCATTACGAGTACACTGTAAAATCTAATTGTTGTCCTTACTTACAAATTATTTGTTAACTTTACTCAGTTGTCAAAATGTACACATTTTACTTGTTTTTATTAAGTAATGATTACTCGCAGGGGAAATCAAACAACTTACTTTTCGCCTTTAGTATACTCTACTTAAATCAAGCAAGTAGCGGCAAGCGAAGCAATAACTTTACTACACCAGCGAGAGGCAGTGGAGAGCAGATCTTGCCTGTACGCAGAAAAGATTCCCAGCATGCTTTGCGCCAGACTGCATTTGGAGAGTACATATTTAAAAATATGATTATTTTAAATATTTTTAGTAAAGTTAAAGACTTGATAGTGTTTAATGTTCACTTCACTTAGATATTTAGAAGAGTTTCACATATTTTTCAGTTTTGTGGTTACCACTGTTTAGAAGACAGGTGCATGTGATTAGGGTCTGCCATCCTCGTGTGTTTTATACCAATGAGCATTGTCTGTGCAAACAGTTCTGAGATCAGTCTCCTCTTGCTCATTTTGTGTCGCATAAATCAAGGTGTTTGATTTATCCATGTTTAGAATAATGCTTATGTGAAATAAAAAATGAATTTATTGAACTTAAAAGTCAAATGATGGATGTAATAAATCCAATGGAAATTCTTAAGTTGGTAATAATAGTTAATTCTGAGTACTCCACACTAAGCCAAGAGTACATCTGAACAAATTTTTTTAGTTACTTGAACTCAACAATACCATTTCACTTTACTTAGTTTTTTTAAGGCAATCGGTTTGCATGCTTTTTTTAAGTAAGATCAACTAATTAGATTTTACAGTGTACATGAGCTTGGTATCGGAACCTTTTTATAATATAATATTATTTTAAGATGCAATACGTTTCTCTATTTTAGCACTGCTAGTTTAATCCAATGCACATTTTACATCCAGTCCTGTTTTTTCTGAGAACCGGACAAGTTTTTGTCGAGTATCATGTTATTGTTCTCCATTGCTATATCATCCGCGTAATACATCATATTTTCATGATCAATATTATCTTCAATTCATTTTGCTAGATACACTCGTATCTGGGGCTTCAGTTTACTGTGGGCAAACACATCTCCATCAGACAAATGTAGTGATTTATTTATTTTACCTGTAATTAAATCCGCACAATGAAATCCGTTGCAGAGATACACGTGTTTAGATGGGCGAATCTAGAGGCGTCCCTTATCATATTATCCATATTATCCGCTGCGGTCTTTTTATGGCTTCTATTATTCAATTCACTGCTGAAAAAATACATCTTTAGGTGAAGGGCAAAAATAAATCTTTTTTTAAACAACAGCAAAATATATCGCATCGTCAATTAGTTTCTTGTGAACTAGTTGGTTTGGTTTGTGGCATTGAATCTTTGGTCTTGTGTGTTTGTTTGAGATTGTTTATGATTCGTGATTTTGGTCTTGACTTGGTCTCTGCTTGGTATTGGTCTTGTCTTGGGCCCTCAAAGTCTTGTTCTCGGTTTAGGTGGTCTCGACGCTATAGGCACGAGTAAACTCATGATGGAAGGTTCATTTTTGGTGAACTGTTCCTTTAAGACATATTTCCTAAAAAAGAAACCAACCAGATCTTCCACGCACATCCACCGGCTTATTTGTGCATTAATTATTCTGCTTAAAACACGAGAGGATAAAAACACGGCTTTGGTAGGATTAAAGGAATCCTGACTGTTTTGTTGCTGATTGACTTTATGAATAAGAATGAGGCAAAAAAATAAATTTTCCAGTATGCTGTGTTATTGTGTACACGGCTGCCTAGATTTAAGTAAACATTTACAATCAAGGTGTGAAAGTTTGTTTAGCCTCTAGCTGTTAAACGTAAAGTTCTTGCACCTTTTTAAATAAAAGTAATGTGAAGTGCAGAAATAATAACCTTTATACATGCTTCACCGCGCACATATTCCAGCCCGGTTAAGCAGATTCACTTGTTGATGGCCGGGGGTTTGGAGAAAGAGGGGGAATATTACAACTGAAAGGTCACCGTCTGAGACCCCATTACTGCATGAGGCGTTTTATCATTCCCTGAAGATCTCATAACCCCACACGTCTCTGCACTTCATTTCTGATGTTTGCCTTCACAGCCTTTCTCATTCTCTCAAAAGATGGAGCTATTCATTTTCTTCTGCGTTCTGCTAGCGACTGATAGCAGCTGTAGCCCACAGGAGGAAAGAGAGCCTGTGTTATTAATCTCTCTCTCTCTATCTGTCTCTCATCATCTCTCTCTGTGTCTGTCTGTCTTTCTCTGTCTCTCTTTTACCCCTGCCTGCCTGTCTCTCTCTACATATACATTTATGCATTTTGCAGACACTTTCATCCAAAGTGAATTATTCAAGATATATACAGCCGCAGAAAAACTTAAGAGGCCATTCCAAATTGTTATTTATTCAGGATTTTTAGATATATTGTGGTCATGCCAGTCCAGTATCTGTTGAATTTCAACAAAATCATTTACATTTATGCATCTGGCAGACGCTTTTATACAAAGCGACTTACATTGCATTCTATTATACATTTGTATCTGAGTATATGCAATCCATGGGTTCGAACCCATGACCTTGGCGTTGCTAACCTCTAACCACAGAGCTACAGGAAAGCTCAACCTCAAGAAATCAAACCTCAAAAGTGACATGAAGTCATCAGACAGCAATGTGAAAGACTGACAGCATGACAAGACACATGAAAACTGATATCACATAATAAATAAATAACTGATTACTGTGTATTGCTTAAAATGTGAACTTGTTTTCTTTTCAGAGCATCTTTTCCTTTTCTGCAAATAGAAATATTGTTATGTTTGTAGTTTAGAAGAAATCTTGTTAGTTCATAGAATAAAAAAATTACAATTTTACCTAAACACATTCCTATAAATAGAGTCTGTATTTAATTTTTTGGGGTCATGGGTTTGTTTTCTAGGTTTTCATTTTGGGGTCGAGTATCCCTTTAAGAATATAAGTTGCCTACATCTTTTGTAAACAGTTAAAGTACTAATAACAAGCTTAATTTTTTCTTTTTGTAGTATTTAGGTTATGTAATGCGTTCTAGTCATCGTTCTGTGGTCCCTGTTTCTCTCTCTCTCTCTCTCTCTCTCATCTGTCTCTTTCAGTCCCACCACAGCTCTCTTGTTTAAGTTCTAATGCGCTGATTAAAAAATATGAGCCCTCGTATGGTAGATATAAAAGGAAGTATATAAAGGCATTACAGAGATAGAAGGTTCGAGAAGGTCTTTGTAAAGGCACAGTTCACCCAAAATGAATGTTCTGTGATTATTTTGGTAAATAGCACATGTCATTTACTGTAGAAGACAAAGTCGTGCAACGTGTGCCAAATTCAGAATGGAACAGGTCTTGTATCACACTGAAGGGGCTTTTTTCATGGTAACAGCCGGCTGCTTGTACACAATCCCGCTTATTACACCACTACATGCCACATGAGAAGTAAACTGGACATGAAATGTGAAATAAAAAATGTATTAGCTCATTATTACCGAATGCTGACCTTCCGCAAGGAAAAGCCGTTTACTCTCGGTTTTCTGGTAAGAAACGACGTTCAAATGTTAAGAGGCAATTTGGTTTAATCATGTGTAAATTTAATGTCATATATGTTATTTAAATACATATTTATATTTAATTTGTTAAAAAAACCTGTCAAAATTATTTGCTGTATCCGGGTTACCGTGTGTTATTACATGTGGTCATGTGGACTTCCAGCTTGCACAACCAAACCTATACAGATGCTCCAGAATGCTGAGGCAAGAGTTATCTTTAATGAACCGAAGAGAGCACACGTCACTCCTCTACTCACTAAGCTACATTGGCTCCCTATAGTCGCTCGCATCAAATTCAAGACTCTGCTCCTGGCCTACAAGACCACCACTGGTTTGGCACCACCTTATCTTCATTCACTAATGCAGACATATGTACCCGCCAGATCCCTACGCTCTGCCAACGAACGTTGTCTTGTGGTGCCATCCCATAAAGGTAGAAAATCTCTCTCGCGCTCCTTCTCCGGATCTGTTCCACCTATGTTGAATGATGTGCCTGCTGCTACAAGATCTGCAGATTCTGTAGCCATCTATAAGAAACGCCTGAAAACCCATCTCTTCCGCCAACATCTTACTGTTCTGTTCTGAAGTTTCTTCTCTACTCTTTTCTTCTCTACTCTTTACTTCTCTACTCTTTTCTTCTCTACTCTAAAAAACAAAAAAACAAACAAAAAAATGTATGAATGAATGTTTCTGTATACTGTGTTAGGCTATATGAGACCAGTCTTCTTTTTGATTGCACTTATGCTCTTGTTGTACTTATGCTGTCCTAATTGCTTCCATTACCTACCCCACTTGTAAGTTGCTTTGGATAAAAGCGTCTGCTAAATGACTAAATGTAAATGTATTACTGTTAAGAGGTTGTTATCTGGAAATAATGAACCTGCAAATGGTGCGGCTGGCCAATCAGAATCAAGCATTCCAACGGACCGTGTAACAAACTCATCCACTGTATGTAAGGCCATGCCTTAAAGGATTTTAATGCACAACAAAGAGGCGATAAACCACCCGACACGAAGCGGTGGATTATCACACTTATACCATGGTTATTTGCCAAGTTAAAGCTTTTATTGATGTTTACAGTGTCGTTTTAGATCAAACAGGTGAAAATTATGGTTATTTTGTCAGTTAATTTTAAATGTAATGTGACTGACTCGAGCTACCCGTGCGTTAAAGTATTTTAATGCACACCTTCCAGCCAATTAGAATCCAGTATTTAATCAGACCATGGTATAATATATAATAAATGTATGTAATCTATATTGTGTGTGTGTGTGTTTTGTCTAGGTTTCACTCCACGTAGATTTGATTGAATGCTAATGCAGTATGACCAAGAGAGGAGGGGTTGTGTAAATTGACCTGAAAAGATATTCATATAAATTGCCACCATCTCTCTCTCTCCATATTCTGCAGAATTTTTCTCATGTATAATTGCATTTTTTCCCCTTTTTCATCTTGTTGGCCCCGTGCTGAAAGACTGACAGCTTAATCAGAATTAATTGGCCGCTTGCACCATCCTCATTTCTCCTTCCTCTCTTGTAATGTTTTATTCATCTGTAATTTTGTAATGCAAAATTAATTGCATTTAATAATACATTGGCGCTGTATAGGTTAGAGACAGAGCCACATTAATGTACGAGTGTTTAGCGCGCCGCTGACGCTAATTAAACGAATGGTTAATGAAAAGGAAAAGAGGAAAGAAACAAAGAATGTGAAAGGAAATGGAAAAATTTAGAGATGCGTCGTATATTTCACAAACTGTCCGCAGAGTGGATATTAACACAAAGGTGGTGGTCTGGTTTATTTAATACAGTTTCTTATTTATTACAAAACACTTTCTGCTTTTTTATTCAGTCCGTTTCATATCTGATTTATCTGGGCCTCTTGAAGTCGTGCGTCTGACGTTGTCCAGTCAATACAGACTCCTGATTGAATCTGATTGGTTGTCATGAATGAAGATGATTGGCCCAGCAGGAGATTTTTCATCGGCCCAAGATCAAATATTTGTTAAAGAGGACAGAATGATGGGCAATCTTTTAAAGAGAGATAAAATACGAATTTTTATAGGTTACGATTGATTGGTTGTAAAAAACACAATTTAAAATATCTGCACTGAAACCACAAAGAAATGAAAGAGAATTGTTTGTCTATTAATAGGCCTACTGATGATTGGGTGTTTTTACTGTTAGCCAGGTCCTGCTACAGCTGCACTTTTCCCATAGATCTTATACAGCTTGTTAAAATCTATAGGGATCAGCCAAGAGAGATTTTTGCTATACCCTTTTTCACATAATTATAAAAATGTTTAGGAACATGTTCTTTGCCTTGACATGTTCCTTGTTGTTGTTTATAGCCATCTATATTTTTGTTAGTTTGTTGCTTTTTTAAGCAAGGGATAATGTAAAGGCAGCCGGGTGTGTTATTAGTTTTGAGAGGTTGTTATCTGGGAATAATGGACCTGCAAATGCTGCGACAGACCAATCAGAATCAAGCAACAAGCTCTGTAATAAAGGATGGATACTGTGAAGCCTTTATCTCACACAATGCTGAATAATTCAATAAATCACTTCCAGTGGTGTTTCTGAATCAATCTGACATCAGTGAAATCTCAGGAGAAAATCATTTATTCAGTGAGGTTTCAGAAAACCCGAGTCATTCAGCGTTTATATCTTTTGTTTTCATTTCAATTTGAGTTCTAGTAACGTTGTTGTGCTTTTGACATTTGATTTACTGATTTTTCATTTAGCTATTTATTTAGTTTAGCTTTAGTGCCTCAACTTGTTTCAGTTTATTTAACGCAACATTTCTAATTTTTGTAGTTATAGCTAATGATATAAACCATTTCACAGGATGGAGACAAACAGAGTAAGATCAGTAAAGGACTCTTTAATATTTGAATAAATGTAATATTTAGGTAAATAAATGGGTACGTAAAGTGTTAGTAAAGGAGAATATGCCATTACTTTACATAATTCATGAATCACGTTGAATTTTGAATTGTCCGCTGTTTTAGGAGTTGTTTCGGGCATGTGTGAGGTTGCGGGGTATAGAGGTGTTGTTTTTTATTATAGAGATACATCCCACAATCCTTTAGTGAGATGGTGAACAGTTGGTCTCATGTCTGCGGGGAACAAGCACAGTTTGAGACTGTACGAGGTTCTTTTTTGCGAATCACACGTGTGTGTCTTCTTTATAGCTTCATTTCAGCTTTTTTTGTCAGAAGTGTGAATCGTGTATGTAGGTGTGATTTTTAACAGAACATTTGCCACCCGGTTCACCCAACAGGTTATCTTTATGCCTCATACAAATGTTTGTAGAGTATTATGCAGAACAGGAATGTGGAAAGAGGAGCTTGCTTTAGCGAACCATCTGGATCAATATGAGATTTGTAACTTGTTAATTAAATCTGATGATTTTCTTTATTATAATTTCAGAGATTTTCCATCAGAATATATAGAAAACTGCTATTAAGAATTGGATCTAAATGCCTGCTGTTTTACATGGTCAAAACCGTAAAATTACAGAAAAAGACTCCTAATTTTGCATCCAGTAAAACCCCGTTATTTTACAGTTACTTTCTGGCACCCCAGAAAAATATTTTTTTTTTTAAACAAGATTTCTTTTTTGATAGTTTATTTTTGAAATAAGGTCAAAAACTATAAAATTACAGAAACAGACAACAAATTTACAAGAAAAACAGGGAAAACTATTTAATAATTGTATGTGTTTATATCCTATAATTTTACAGCTGCTACTCCCGGTCCGATCTGTGGACACTAGTCATTGTATGTTCAATATTGTAGTTTTTGCTGTGGATTTAGTACAATAGCATGTGTATATGATGTGGAAATGTGTTAGTAAGATGTTCATTTGTGTTTCACAAGCTCACTTTCTCACTTCTTCTCACACACCACCTTCAACACGAGCGCTCCAAATCTGGCTCTGCCCCTACACGTACTACACTTCCTTTTATAGCATTCCTAAGTAAGTTATCTTCCGAGGTAGAAAAGTATCTTAAAATCACAGATGAGATCTTCAACATCTCTATTATCTCACCTAGACATCCATGAGATTCACTGGAGAGCGAATGAAAAAAGTCTCCTGCAGATATTTCTCCTGAGAAAAAGACTGAAATCCAACAAATGTCAGCACTAGAGTTTCAGGAAAGATGTCACCAAATGAGCTCAGATTATGACATCATTGTCATTTTACATCTCCAAACTCTTAGGCATGGATTGCCTCCATCTCGATGGATGCATGTCATGTTGTTTTGGAATTTGACCAATCGGCATCATTTTCCCCTACATTTGCTACGCTCTAAAAGTGATTTTCAAATATAAACATTTCTTGCGTCATTGAAAGCATTTTGGGGGTTTTACCCTATCCATATTTTACCCTACTGTGTTTTGAACAGCCCGGCATTTTATAGAGTAAAGGGATCGTGCGGAACTTCTGACTCAAGGCTGTTTTAAATCTACACCTCGAGCATGTCTGTGTGCGTGATTTTCTGTGTGTATGTGTGTTTGTGTGCATAGGGGGTTTTGTAATCCTGCGTGGGTGAAGCATTTGGTGTGCAGCAACAGAGAGAGAGAAAGCATGAATATAGCCTGAGGACGTGACGAGTGTGAGTTTGAGATTAGAGAGCGAGTCTGTCATGAGATGAAGAGAAACACAAGGAACAGAGAGACTCTCATCACTGAAGACTCACTGAAGATGGACAGATTAAACACTGGCTTTGATTTAGATTTTCTGAAGAAATCCGTGAAACACACCGTCACTGTCATTAAAGGGTTGCTATGTAGTTGCTAAGGTGTTTTTTTAATTCTTCAGCCCTCAGAGCAATGCTAATAGTGATGTCCTAGCAAACAACAGCACTTCATTTCAGATTCGATCTTGCGAGTGTGTAAAGTGTGTGTAGTCTAACTAGTGTTCTCAAAAGCGCCTGGCAACCAGACATTAAAATGTATTCATAATTTTACTTTAATGCAACTGATGTTTTTTCATGAGCCGTAATTTTGCCGTAATGCATGTTTCGTATGCTCATGCTTTTCATCCTCTCTCTCTCACTCTCTGTAGGGCAGTTAGAACTGGTTTGAGGTCAGTTTGAGTACAGTTCGCCATTTTTGGCTTTTACTGAGGTAATGTGCCATTATCTGAGTTCTGCCACACACACACAACCAGAAGTGCTGTGGGGTCGTTTCATAACCGCATTGATTTATGCTGTGGCACAGATAACAGAATGCATTGTGGGTTTGGGTGTTGACACGGCTCCTCTCATCAGATTAAAGAATAGTCTGCTGCGTGTGTGTGTGTGTGTCGTTCGTGAGAATTGTATGTTCTCTTGCGCAGTGTAATACTCTTGTAAACTGTTTATTTGTGCATTCATTAATTTATGCTTATGTGTATTTCATCTGAGTACACACTTATACTGTGTTCACATTTGACCTTTTTTGAAAGTAAAAGTTGACAAGGTGCTTTTTTAGATTGCGCTGTTGAGCTTGTGCTACGCCAGAGTCCACAGACTAAATACCGTTATATAATGCTATTGAGTTGTTTTGGCTTGAAGTGGCCGTATCTCTGACAGTTTCTGCATATATTATGATAATCTTGAGTATTTATAGAATAGTATCGCAACCTTAATATATTTATAAAAGAAAAAGCACATGCACAACAAAACACAGAGGTATGAGTTAGTTTGACTTACCCCGTGCGGTTCATGTCCGGCATCTTTTATCGCTGGGACCACTTCATCTATCAGTTTCAAACGATCTCCAAATCCAGCGTTACATCCAACATATATACAACATTCCTCACCGAAATGCAGTTAACAAACAAACACAGCAGATCTTCGCAAACGCAGTGCTCTCTCTCTCTTGCTCCAACTGGTCGACGTGTGCGCATGCTCCTTTTCCCACTCTCCTTGGATGACAAGTGGGCGAGCACTTTCTTCTTGCTCTGGCGGGTTGACACTTGGGCGTGCTTTTCCAGGAGAATTGGGACTAAGAAAAGTTGTTACGAAACAGATTTTCATGTTGGAGATTTTTTTTGAAAACCTAAAAGAATGCCGAGTAAGTGTATCGAGCACACAAATACTATTCCATACGTCAAACTTGTTTTTTGACAAGTTAACCATATCAAGCATCAGAAGACCACACGTTTAACCTGTAAAGAAGTCAGAATGCATGAAACATCATTTCACATCCCCTTTAAGGAAATGCTCAGCAATGTAAAGATGATCTATCATATCACTAATATCACTGTTATCTAAAAACACCCATTTTTGCTGGCCAAAAATCCTCCTTTTCCCATTCAGTGTTATAAGACCGGAAATTACTCTGCCGACTCTGGCGTCACAGAAACTCCCTGGAGCCATCTTGTGCAATTAGCAAATAGCAGCTGGCAATGACTTCGGAGGCAGCATTTGTGCACGGAGGCAGCTCAGAGAAACAGGTTCAGAAAGGCTTCATATCACTTTGAATTATAAACAGCATCTTTGCAATAACCAATGACATTTTTAAAAACTATAATACTAATTTCTTGCTAGAAATGCAATCAAACGTTATTGAAAGTGAAAATTTAACTTAAATTTATACAAAACTATGCTCCAACCGGCCATTATTTCTTTTTGACCAATCACCTTTTCTGCGTGTTGTTTTTGGAAATGACAGGTCTCGCTACTCGCTTGTCATGGTTAGCTGTGAAAAAGTTTGAAATTTGGCGTTTTTTTTCAGAAAAGTTCCTTTTTTTTCAACTTCAAAACAGAAAAAGACGCTGACACCCACGTTTAAAAAAGCTATCCGGACTTTTTACAGCACGGTTTACTCCATAGGATTATAATGTAAAACAGACGCTAGCAGCTTCAAAAAAGAAGTAAAATCTGAACATAGCCTTAGGGAACACAATGCCAGAGTGTCAGGTACTAGTCTTCTGTAGTCTACACACGTGCAGCCCGCAAAAAGGGTACGCTTAGGATGCAAAGGATGCACAATTATAGTGTGTACTTTGTTAGTGATGCTTCTTGTTAGAAATGGTTATACATTTTTATAGGTAAGGAAACACGAGCCTACTATAGTAACGTACTATCATTTGTTCATGTAATAGTTCCCATGAAATTTTAATGATATTTTTTTGGCTTGACAAGCAAAAACTCTTAGACTTAAAGGGACAAATTACCCCAAAATAAAAATGTGGTCTTTGTTTAAAACGTTGTGTTTAAAAACTGGTGTTTGACGTCCATGTACATCTCTTGCTTTCAGTTTGAACTCTTTCATTTCATTTGGACATTTTAGGACAGTCTTTCTGAGTGCTTTGCTTTAATATTAACCACAATTACTCTTATTTTAAGAGAAGGAAAGCAGCACCCTATTAGACTTCTGATGTCCCCGGTTTTTCTGCAGTAATTAGTTTAATAAATCTCAGATTTATATCACGGCACCATCTGTTGTAAAGATCGACCGCATGTTGTCACGTAGCAGTTAGCAGTGCTTATGTGACACAAGGCTACGAGATGATGTTGTACTCGGATTATCAGAGGATTGTGTTTTTATAGCCGCTCAGAATTTTATTCCAATGTTCCACAAGTCAAAATATTATGGGAACGTGATAAATGCTGTTTAATTTGTCTCCTGTTCTGTGACTTGAAGGCAGAGACAGAGAAATAACAACGTGCAACAAGTCAGACAACCCAAGCAGCAGAGGGATGCGGTTGTCAAGGCAACACGATGGATGTTTCCTCTGTAAAGATCTCTCTGACAGTCGTTCTCTCCATCCGTCTGTCATTCTCTTCCTCTGAATGATAACAGTACAATGTCGTGCAAAGCATTCTGCAGTCAGATTGTGTTTTTTGTTGTTGGCTTGTCTGTTGATCCTGGAGCTCTCTGTTAAAAATGACCAAGATACCAGAGGACTGAAAAGTATTGCAACTATATTTGAAAACATCTGTAGTTTAATGACACCAAAGAATGGTTTTAGTCTCTTGAGAACAATATAACATGTCAAGAACAGAGCCTTCAGTATGTAAAATCTTTTGATTGTGTAGATTGTGTTCACAAAAGTGTTTTAGTGAGAGAAAATGAGGGTTGTGCACGCACATACTTTCCATCTGTTGATAGGCAGTAATGGATCTCTGAAAGCGAGCTGGACTGTAATTGGATGTTGTTTTTAGCTGCTGTCATTTATCTTCCATCTCACTCACTCGTTCTCTCTCTCCCTCTCTCTGTTTTCTGCAAGAGAAGCAATGTTGTTATATTGTTAAGATCTGATCGTGTTGGTGATGATCTCCAGAGATTCAAAGCAGTGTAATCTTTTGTTCTTTAGGATCTTTGCGTTATCGATCGCATGAGGTTATTTTGAGACTCCGATCTGTTCATACATTTAACGTAGCTGTCTAATTCATGGGTTTTTAACATCTCAGATTATATTTCCAAGACATCATTATACAGTATATCTTCACCGTGAAATACCTTTTGAAAAATCTATTTTGTATAGTCTGTATGCATGAAAGAAAAAGAATTCCAGAGCTGTATCAGTTTAGGCCGATACTAAGATAGTGTTTCATTCGACGCACGCGCTTGATTAACATTCAGTCTGGTTGGTAGCTAATATAACGATTGATATTTAATTTATTATTATATTATTATTATATTTGTTTAAATATTCATTTATGTTATTATTGTATTGTATATTAATTGTATTAAATAGACAGTTTGATTAATTTTGTTGTTTATTAATCTTATTAAATAAATAAAAAATTGCATTTAAATTAAGCCACGTGACAGTTCTTTTTTGGTAACCCCAAATAATACTGGCTAGACATACTTTAAACTTGCTAGCTGAAGTCATTTACTTGTTATTTCTTTTGCTTGTTATCAGAAATAACTTACACAGACTATTCTGTTTGAGCATGTGTACCGGAAGTTGAGATTGAACCACAAAAGTGCACATGAGCAGAAACGTTTGTTCATTTTGTGTTCATTTTTCATTGTGTGTGTTTAAATATTGTTGCGTAATGTATCATCAGAATGTAACACACTGACAGATTTTAGACTTGTTAACCATTGTAATTTATGACAACTGTGGTAAAGAAAATGAATGGCACTAAGAATAAATTCCCTTGCTCTTTTATCCCAGACGCCTGCAGTGCTGCACTGCTGTAGAAAGGATTGCCATGTCTTTGTTTGTCTGTTTGTGTATAGAGCATAACTCTGAAGATGACAGTAAGATGTTTAATAACAGAAAGGAGACTCCATTCCAGTTTGTTTCTCAAATAAGGCCTTTGTGTTTCTGTGATTTAAAGTCACATTTGTGCAAATTTGTTCTTTTTGCATTTCAGTAAAGAATAACCAAGGATAATGTTTTATTACAATAATTTTATAATGTTGAGCAATGGCGTATGATTTTAAAGAGATGGTTCACTCAAAAAAGAAGAAAAATCTGTCTTCATTTATTCACCCTCATGTCATTCAAAACTTTGACTCATTCTTCTGCAGAACACAAAAGAAGATATTTTGAGAAATGTAGTTTTGTTTTCATACAATGGAAGTCAATGATGATTGGTTACCAAAATTCTTTATAATATATTTTGTTCTGCAGAAGAAAGAAATTCATACAGGTTTAAAAAGACACAAGGGTAGGTAAATGCAAATTATAAATCTTTTAAAGAACACCGGCCAAAGTAAGCAGTAAGCAACCACCTAGCAGCCACAACACATCTTACATTTCTAAGAAAATCTGATGTTTTTCCAACACAAACATCCTTCTGGCCATTCTGAGTGGGCAACTTATCCATCTCTCATTTCCGTGAGGTCACTTCAAGGTCTCCATGCCGGAATCAGAGCTGTCAGTAACCGATTGACAGGCTGCAATAATTCCATTACAACTGTGATTGACAGCTCAACTCTTCCCACATACAGTTAATAAGGTGGTAACTTGATCAAGCAGAGGCTGTCAATCAGAGAGGTTAAAGGGCACTGTTGTTAACTGAGCTCACACACTTTGTAATCGCCAGACGCGGTGGGCACTGGTGACAAGCCATTATTCATTTTGCATAATTGCATCCTTAACACCAATCATCGATGTCTCGCCATGGAAACGTGTGGCGCCGTAGAAACGTGCCTTGGAGGAATATTCACAGGCCCCAGGGGAGAGACGCTTGTTAAATACCCTGGAAAAGGACATAGAGAGGATCAATATCATCTTAGATCTGTTTTCTCATTTCGCTCAGCGCTAGAATAAACAAACACGTGTGCAGATACTGATTCAATAAACTGTACTGTTTTGTCACCTGTAAAATGTAATGTTTAGTTTTTAGAAAATATTTTGCTGTTTATCATTTTTGAGTCATTGCTGTATAAGTGTGATTTTTTTTACAATAACGGTGTTTTATTCAATCTACTTCACACACACAGTAACGTGACACATCGAGTGGCCGCTGACTCAACATTTTCAGTATTTTCTAATGCAGAATTGTGTGTGTGTGTGATCTGTTTTGGTTTCATTTCCTCATTGTGTCTGAAGTCAAACATTGATGCTGTTTGCTTTCAGCTGCAGCCTCATTTGCCCGAATCAAAATTTATGATGACATTTTCTACATTCCATAAAGTATTCATAAATGTCATTACTAATATCTCTCATAGATCATTTCAATTGATCTGTGTGTCCGGTGTGGCACAGCAGGAGCTGTGTGGATGTTCTCGCTGAGAACGAAACCTCCTTGCTCTCTCTATCCCTCTGTCTCTCTCTCTCTGTCATTCTGTCTCTCTGCTCACTGGCTTTTCTTGGTTTTTATCCTAGGCTCTTATTATATCTAATGAATGCTGTTCACCCTGTGTGTTTTGTGTAGCTCCACACACATCTACAACACACAAACACACAGAGTAAGTTTGCAGAGTAGTAAAAGCACCGGATGAGAATTTGTAAATTCTGCTTTTTGTGGGGGCAGAAACAGCCAGATCACAGCCAGTTTTATTTAAAGTGGAAATATATCAGTCTAAAATTCTTATTGGATGCAGGAGTAAAAAACATTATCGTCATTGAGGCTGTCTGCACCCATCCATCAAAACAGACTGCATTTCTATTTTGACCCAAAGAATGCAACGATGTGTGAAATCCAGCTGGCATGGCTCCATATTTGTAGTCATATATAGTATTAGTTGCACATATGGATACCTATTTTGAAAAGCGTAAAGCACACAGCAAAAATAAAGGTTCTTTAATAGTTTCTACAGTATCTTAAAGGCCACATTCCCCGCGATCCCATTTTCAACCTTTAGTTAGTGTGTAATGTTGCTGTTAGAGCATAAATAATACCTGCAAAATGATAAAGCTCAAAGTCCATTGCCCTGAGAGATATTGTCTTTAACAGAATTCGTTTTTCAAGGATTGTAGAGAACGGCTGGATCGGACTTCAGCCCTCTACTTCCCGGGTACATGATGTCACTATTCCGAATGCTTTTAATAACCTCCCCCCAAAGGAATACACCAAAAAGGGGGCGAGGAAGAACCGCTTGAGTATTGTTCGGTTATCAGAGATTGGAAAAAATTTGACTGAGCTACGTGCTAAACTACTTTCACTTTCATCACAGTCCTACAGCCTCTAATAAGAATTCAGCTTCACACATTCTAAGATGACTAACCGTCAAATAACAGCTTCCATGACTTTAACATCGGCTGTGAAAGCTGTTCTGTGTAATACACCGATATTGTGTGTGTGTGTGTGTGTGCCCGTGCGCTTACCTCTTAAACACTTCTATGAAACATCCCTTGAAGTCCTGCTTGCAAATGTCTCCTGGTCAATCTGCTTGTTTTATTATCCAACTCGTGTCCAATATAAAAAGGCAAAATCAATGCTTCTATTTAGGGCTGGGCGGTACGATTCTTATGCTCTCAGTTTCTCAATGACGTACGGTTACATGCCGCCACATCCGAAAGCCGAAGAAAAGAACAATTAGTTCCAGGAAATGCCTGTGGTCATATTATATTGCTGTTCTTTAAACCTTTTCAGGTATTTTGATGATAATAAAGTTGATTTATAGACAAGTGTTGCTTTTTCAAATACTCAGTCATTATAAACGACTCAATCTCGTCGTGATTTTAGATCGAGCAGACGGGCAGTACTTCCTACTGATTAAACAGCCGTACTTCAGAACTGTGCATAAAACATCAAATCGATTTCAGAATCGATGTAGACATGTATAATTAGCATGAATCACAATATATATATTTGGCCTACTTCTGTTATTAGTGTTAATTTATATAACCGGTCTGACACCAATCAGTCTGGTCTCATTTCCCTCACCATAGTAGGGAAAAAATCGCGATATCTAACAAAGATTTCAAGTTTGCACATGCACTATCAGACCTCCGTTACTCCGTTCCATCGATCCGCATGTTTGTAACTGATAATGTGAAGTTGACGCATTTGTTACTATTTATTGCTAAAAGCCAAATCTTATGAACACACGGGCACAGAGAAGGGGATCTACCAATCACAACAGCCTGAGAAGCGGAAGCTCGCTGATATGGTATGGGTGGGGCATCTACACTCACACTCTAAGCGGGGAACCAATCACGACAGACCTGGTCTTCTTTATCAATCAGAGCGTTTCGGAAGGAGGGACTTCATATAGACTGGAAGAAATCTAGTCGTTTTGTGAGAAGAAGGAAAGCGGTGAACAATAGACTTGAAATATGTGAAATAAAAAGCGTTTATTGGCATTAGAAACATGACCATCCATTGTTAGACACCCAAAAAACATAATCAAAGCCTCAAAAGTAGTAAATGAATGGATCCTTTAAAGGGTTGTTCCAAATCAAGATACATTTCTTTGTTCTGATGAACACAGAGAAAGATATTTTCAAGAACGCTTGAAACCAAACAGTTCTTGGCCACCACTGACTACCATAGTAGGAAAAATGACAATGGTAGTCAAAAGCGCCCCAGAACTGTTTGCTTTTCATGCAACATTCTTCAAAATATCTTCTTTTGTGTTCAACAGAACAGAGATCTCTATAAAGCAATTTTTCCCTTCTATGGTAGTAAAGGGTAAGTACTTCTTCCAATTATCTTCCTTTGTGTTCCTCAAAAAAAAGTAATTCATACAGATTTGGAACAATTCGAGGGTGAGTAAATGACAACAGCATTTTCATTTTTTTAGGTGAACCCTTGAATTAAGATTACAAAGGAAGCGTCTTCTTTTTAAGGACCATTTCATGCTGCACAAGGATCTCGAAGTCCGCTTTGATGCTTTGGAGAGTCACGTTCTCGAATCTAGGTTGAGATCATTGGACTGTAATGGTTTTTAAAGCACCAGTGCATCCGGTAGACAGACCTGGGGAAGAAAAAGTTTCTTTGTGAAACCTCGACAGGACGAACAATAGATCAGATGAGTGGAACTCCTCAGGGGCCAGATGTCAAAGTCTCTCTCTCTCTCATTAGTGCCATTGAGAGACATGACGCAGGAATGGAGGCTGATGCAATTACAGTGAAACTGATTGAAGGAGAGGTCAAATTATCACAGCAATGATTGTCCTTTGTCTGAACGAGGAGCGTGACATTCTGCAGTGATTAACGTGTCACAGAAAAAGAAGCGGGACGTGCAGACGGCCTTGGTGAACGTTCTGCTCTGATGATAATGTCATGCCTCATCCGCTGTCATACCTCCAGTTTGATCTGAAGCTGTGACTCAGTGATCGGAACCAATAGGGCCTTATTTACCAGCCCAGTCTACATATACATAGGGTTGTAACGGTATAACTTTTTATGGTACGGTAATCGTCTGAGACACATTCACGGTTTCACAGTTGGCGGTTTTACATAATAATTCTTATCAGTAAGAGACTGTTTGACTGTTAGTTGAGCTGGATCAGAATCAGGCTTTTCAGAGGTAGATGAACCTAACGAAAGAATTACGATAATAAACCGAATTACATAAAAGGAAAACTTATTTATTTAATCATTTCTACAGGGAATACAAGTAGATTTGTGGGAATTAAATGGTTAACAAGAGAAGTATAATGTTTTATTTTTATAAAATGTTGTGTGTATAAATTTAATTCATAAAATTGTAATAATAACAAAAAGAGGGGTAATGTATAACAATTTTAAGAATAGTGTCCTATAATATTTGTTCAGAAACTGGATTTTTTCCTTCTAGATTCTGTTTTATGATGAGATACAAATGCATTACCAACTATGTTAATGCATTGCATACTTAATGCGTAATGCATTCAATACGTAATGCATTGATAAGTTACTTCAGTATGTAGATAAATGGGCTACTATTAGGCATGCAGAAAGAAACAAATTTCATATTAATATGGCAGTCTTTTCGCGCTTTAAGATTTACATTTAACTTTTTTATATCCATCCAATAGCGCGTTTTACGTGATATCCACATTATACTCGACATTTAATGTTCACTTCTGTATCAATATGTCCACTGTGTCAAGGAAATGATGCAATCTAAAGTTATAAATCCAACACACCTTTATCTGCACGGAGGGATGGTGTTCGCGAATATGATCGAACATGTTGGATGTATTCCTTACTATTGGAGCCACTTTGCGGCCACATTTTTTGCTAATTGGATATCCGTCCTCGACGAAAATCCCACGTTCGTTTTTTCTTTACCCAAAGTATTCTCATGCTGCAGATTTTAACTTCTTTTCGGCGGGGTTGAAGATCAGATGTAACATGCACTCGTGCAGGTGATTTTTTCCTCTTTTCTGTTCAACCGGTAAAATGCAATTGTTTGTGGTATAATAATCGTGCATGTTCAAACTACGGCAGGCCGTCATACCAGTATATCGTTACAACACTACATATGCAGTATGTTGGGTCATTGAATGATGAACATCATATACTGTATGTATAAACACAGTTGGGGACTTTTGTTTACAATACACCTGGCTTTTAATATGTCATCATCATCATCAATAGTTGTGTATGAAACGATTGTCTTCAGTATGAAAGGATAATTCTCAGCATCATCCAGAAAAGGCTGGAAAAGCAAAGAAAATGCAAGGCCTTGTGGAGTTTATTAGTTTTATAAGTCAGGTCAAATAAGAGACCTATCAACAACTATCAACATGTCTTTTGATCATCCAGGTAATGTCACACAGTATTAAGAATCAAGCAAAAATGTTTTGAGGTTTTAAGTTGTTTTTATCTGTATACATAATGTATGTCAACATTAGTTACGTGAAATAGTTAATTCTGCGTAGTACAAAAAATAAAACTTTAATTTTTAATCTTTTGTGGTCTAAAATGATGAACATTTTCCAGATTCTGCAAAGAATATGCAAATGTAGGACCTCAACTGTAAATACAGCCGTGTAAAAGAGATGATTTCAAAATTATTTTCAGTATTTCTGAATGTACTATTTATAGGTATGTGTTTAGGTAAAAGCTTCATTTCGGTTTTATTCGGTCAACTATTTATAATATTTTTCATACGTATTGTAGAAAATGAACAGGTGAAAATAACAGGAAGGATGCTCTGTATTTTTTCAGACCTTAAATACTGTAAAGAAAACAAGTAAAATTCACTTTTATAAAACTGCCAGTTCTGGTCCTTGATTCTGATTGGCTGAGCGGAGTTCTAAGCCGTTATAAAATACCCCGATATATAACGGCTGACCGCACCACATAGCCTAAATATCTTTTTATTTACTTTATTTAATGAAACCTTGCTAAGCATATGGAGTAACTGTTTTATAAAAGCAATAAGCTCCGCGAAGCCGTGGGTTACAGTGCATTTTATGACAGGTAAGGGGGGTCCGCTTCGCGTCGTGCCTAACAACGCCCCTTAGCTGTTATAAAATGCACTGTAACCCACGTCTTCTTGGGGCTTATTGCTCTATTAAGCAATACAACAGTAATAATTGTAATTAATTAATTTTTAATCACAGTTTTTGCATCACAGTTTTCATGTGTCTTTTCATCCTGTCAGTCTGTCACATTCCTGTAAGATAACTTGGACTGGAATGAACATAATGCATATAGAAATTATGATTTAATTAACATTTGGAATAGTCTCTTCATTTTAGCTGTGTATATACTATAAAAAAAAATGAATATGATTTTTAACTTGACATAAATGCACATGTTCACATATACTCACCGACACGTGCACACGCACGCACACACTGTCTTCAGGAGTTTTCTGGTCCAGTAACTCAAGGCTGTGGTGATGTCACAGGGGAGCTGTCCATGCACATGTGGTGCTGAAACATTGTGACTGTGCATTCAAATGGATCCTTCCATAAACACACACTCATAGATGTGCTCAAACACACACACACACACACACACACACACACACACTTGTGGTTACCCTCTACAGCTGTGAAATATTCATGAGAGACTTGTAATGGGGCGAGCTTTGCCTGTGTGAGAAAATCACACATGAATTATAAAGACAAGATCATGACCGTGTGCGCGCTCAAAGCGAACGCATCAATATTACATGACAGAAATTAGACAACTTCACACACACATACAGACAATCGGCTTTTACCTTTGGATTGCCAACACAGTAAATGTATGCTGTGTTCACATGGGATGTAAATAGAATGTTCTGTGGAGTGTTAGACATGTTCATTCATAATTTGAGATCTTTTTAGTGGAAAATAAGTATTTTTTCTCCACAGTTACAGAATGTACAGAAAAGATGGTTGATTATAATTAAGTTATTTAAATGTTATGCAAATGTAGATTTAATTTTAATTACATTTTGAGCTGTAGTGTTAAATGCAATTTGGTATTTTTAATCAAATGTTGTGTGAATTTCAATCTTTAAGTGATCTGAATATAAGTCTTTGTTTTATTGCATTCATTTGCTTCAATATTTATTGAAATGCATGTTTGCTTCGGGCTTTTGTTGACCATATGGGATTTTATTTTCATTTATTCAAAGCTTTTGTGCTTGAGTTGAGATGTGATTTTACTAAGTCATGTATAGCGGTTTCAGTGGCTGTCTTGTTTTTCACTTCATGTTTACGGTAGTCATTAGCTGTGTTCCAAAACATATGTGAGTGCTTGCTGTCTACCGTTTACATAGGGAGTTGCCTTCAAAGACTCACTAAAATAGAATCTGACAGAAACTGTTTTGAATATTCCTTCATATGTAGCAACTTATGCACAAACACATGTTCTTCATGTGAAGAGTATTGCCGACTTCTCACAGCTTCTCATGAAGTTTAGAATCACACATTTGTGTTTGTGTTGTTCCAAAGGTGTTTTCTCTCTGCCTCTGTTTTCATCTCAAGACTGCAGTTCTGAGAGTTTTCACATGACTATTGAGCCAAAGTGGTGTGTGAGAGCGTATGTGCATTTATGTCTATTAATAACCAGCATTAGCAGTTTGATCTATGGGGACCTGCTTTTGTAAAGATGACTGTGAGGTCCTGCACAATACTGTCACATTTTTACAGCTGTCTCATTGCACTCTCAAGCACACACAAACACACACACAATGTGTGGTTACTCACTTAGCCTTGTTTATTACCCACACTACTATTCCCCAGAGGTCACTTCACTGACCTACACACACACATGCCACATCATCCATTTTTAATGCTCACTACACACACACACACACACACACAGACACACACTCACACAAACAAAGGGATGTTTACTCTTGTTGTTTTAAAATCAGTAGATAATACTCCCCAAGGTTTTAGTGTTTACTCAAATCTGGTATTATAATGATATAGACTCCAAATATTTAAACTTGACTTTTCCTCATTTTCTCAGGTAGGTTATTTGTAATAGAAAACTTCTTCACATCACAATATGGACATGAAGGCATTGGGTTATTCGGGTGATGAGCGTTAGAGTCAAAGGTGTTCAGCTGGATTCAGGTCTGGGCTTTATGCAGACCACTCATGTTCTTTTACATTTGCTTTGCAGGGTCATTGTAATGTAATTATAGAAACTGTTGCTTTAAAATTAGAGGCACACGATTCTCTAAAACAGCCCTTCCCAAAGTCCGGACTCCGGTCCGGATTCTGACCTGGAGGGAATTCAGGTAAAGCATGTAGATAAAATGTTGCCAGTGCAAAATGGCATTTCCAAAGCTCTGTCACTGATTAAGACTGCCTGGGCAAATGAAAATGGATGTAGTTTGTCTGTAAATATTTGCATAGTTTGTTGCCCAGACGGACATTTGTGCTGCACAATTTACTAAAAGTTAGATTGAAGTACTATTTCATAAGCAAAAAATGTAAAAATGCATTTTTGCATTCTGTTGAATAAAAATTCAGCACTTAATGTAATAGTTAACGCAAGTAAACGCAAGTACCATTAGAGGACACCATGAATATGATGATTTGTTTTTTAAATCTATTTAAAGTTGTTTTAAATGTTTATTAAAAGCAAGTTATGTAAAAATAATTATACCGGACCTTTGACGTTGACAAGAATTCAGATTCGGACCTTTGAATATAAACTTTGAGAACCACAGCTCTAGAATATCATTATTTTCTGTAGCTTTATGTTTTGTGCTCATGGAAATTACT
Organism: Triplophysa tibetana; assembly: GCA_008369825.1. Taxonomy (NCBI): domain Eukaryota; kingdom Metazoa; phylum Chordata; class Actinopteri; order Cypriniformes; family Nemacheilidae; genus Triplophysa; species Triplophysa tibetana. The sequence continues at coordinate 6,025,034 of CM017899.1, forward strand.
ACGGATTCCCACGGGTCATAGACTTTCTGGAATGTCATGGAGTTTTATAAGGTCTATTTCACACATTAAAAGTCATGGAATTGTATACATTTTTTGTCAAAGTCATGGAATATCAGGGATTTTTGTTTGGCACTTTAAATTGTAGTTACCATTTATCATAATATAATTTTTCTATACTGTATTTTTTGTGTGTTTTTTACACTTATTGTTATTGTTATCTTTAACGCCATTTTATTCCTATCCCGCTTGTAATCTTGATTGCCAACTTAAGTCAAATGTAGTCATCTGTAGATCTTGACTAAGGCAAAATTTCCAAGCCTTCCTGTAGCTCAGTGGTAAGAGCATTGTGTTAACAACGTGGGTTCGATCCCAGGGGATTGCAAATACCTATGTAAAATGTATAGGATAAAGCAATGTAAGTCGCTTTGGATAAGGGCGTCTGCCAAATGCATGAATGAATGAAAATGCGTGGAAAATGTTCTTTTCAAGAGCTTGGGCAAAAAAAGGACCACTTTAAAGAATGGGTTTCAGTCATTATAGGTCATGAATATTCAACTTTTTAGTCATTGAATTTGACATTTGATCTAGATTTGGAACCCTGAAAGTAGTCAAACCTGTTCATCAGAAGAAGGCGTCCCAATATTTTTGTCCGCATATTGCATATTTATTCTAGACTTCCAAATGTGATTTTTTTTATTGTTTTTATCTTTTATTAAAACACCTTCTTCTTATCCTTAGTCCACTTCCCTGGAAAGTGTAAAGACAGGTTATTTTTGTCTCACATTTGCATTACATTTACATTTATTCACTTAGCAGATGCTTTTATGCAAATCCACTTAGAAATGAGAGAGCATTTAACATATTGACAATCAGCTAGCATTTTGTCAAAATGCGGTCTGCAAATCAGATCCATGGTCACAAGTCGGACTGAAGTTTAATGGAGTCTATCATTTGCTGGGTTAAGGATGACGTGAGTTTGGGGCGGGTGCACTTTTTGCCACCCCAGTGAGAGACAGTGATAGTGTTTGTTTGGAAAAGAGGAAATGTTTAAAGAAAGGTCAAAGGTGCCGTAGACTCTAAAAGCCACAGACAACCATTCAAGGTTGTGTTAAGCGTGATATTTGGTGACTTTCCTCAGAGGGAACAGACACTGACATATCTAGATCAGACTGTGACAGATGTGATACCCGGGCAGAGTTATCAGATGCCCAGCGGAGCATTGATTCACGTGGCTTAAACAGCCTAGTATTGATTCTGGAGGTGTGTAGAAAAAGATTAGCCATAAAACCTTTCCTAAATAATTATTTATTGCCCTAAACGCTACAAATGAAAATACATGTGGGTTGCTTGAATGAGAGACGAAACCAGATGGTTTTGAATTGGCAACAACCAATTAATTTTCTAACTCGAAGGTTGGTTTTGTCCATGTTTTACGCAAAGATCAGTTGAAATAACATTGCATTACACTTTCTCTCAAGTAGATGTTTGTCCATAAACATCTGAGCATCAAACAGACATTTCTGGACATGTTCACCTGGTTTAGCTCACTAGAATCCCTCCGTACAAGAATGAGAGAAAATTTGGTGGTTATTGAGGTTTTGAATGCTGCCGTGAGGGATCTGTATTGTGTCATTGATTTAGCATTTGGATATAACATTGATTGTGTCATATATTCTTAGAAGTCACGAAAGGTCAGCTGACATTGATAGAGTAGCTGTGTTTTCCCAGGGTTACAGTGTTATTGCCCCATTATTTCACCTGGGGCTGTTTTTGCATTGTCCACTCGTGTTTTGCTCTGTGAGTCTGATGGATGTGTTTGACGGCCTCCTGTATTGTATCTGAGATAAGAATTAATCAATCCCAAGTCCTGAGACATTTGCCAAAATGTCAAAAGCCAACAGGGTTTGGTTGGTTTATTGTTTCCAGCGGATTTATAAATGTTTGTAAAGAGCATAGTCATTTTACATGGCCAATTCAATTCATTCAAGACCATTCCAGTTAGCAATGTTAATGTTGTTTTAAGAACCTTAAAAAAACTAATATCAAAAGTCTCCCGCTGAGCAAGCCAACACGGCCCAGTTTGCGAGGAAACTAAACTCCAATGAAAAATAAATGGAGAAAAAACCTCGGGAGAAACCAGGCTCAGCCGGGAGGGCCAGGTCTCCTCTGAAGTGTCATCTTGAGTAAAAGTTATAGAGTAAATGCTTTTGGTTAGTGAAGAGAGCTAATTTGTTGTGATTTATCAAATTAAATTAGTTTGAAGCTGTTTGAATCTTACTTTGTTAAGACTGCTTTTGTGACCAATATTAAACAACAGAGAAATGTTTTGGCGGGGTAATAATAATAATTTAACTTAATAATAATACAACTTCAGACTGCCATCATGGAAAAATGTGTCTGTTAAAATTATCATTTAAAGTATTGTATAAACAGCAACATTTATCAACGGCATTGTCTTTTTTTGGTTTAACCATTCACACCAGACCACATACACTATTATCAAAAGCATTTGAGTAGATAGATCAGTGTTTCTCAGCCCTGTCGTAGCCTCCTGTTGTGATGTCTTGTGATTGTATGAGAACCACATATTGTCTTTTTATTCTAGCTTTAAACTACATCGAAGTTCCATAATGACTTATAATACGACACAAACTCACTTTACTGCCAAATAGCAGTAACACGGTGATTGCTAATGTAGAATCTAATAACAGTCGAATGAAAACTTGCAAACTATATTAAAACCGAATCAGCATGTTACTGTACACGTCTCTTGATGAGTCTCTAACTGCTAGTTTACATAAACAACACACTCATATGTGTCCCTGCAGAAGATCCCAGGCTTCAGAATACTGCAGTTTTATTATACAGTCGAGTTTATGTGTGCTATCTCAGAGAGAGTCTGCTCGCTTTTAGTTGCCGTTAATTTGAAGTCTAGACGGTTGGTGGGTCCATGCAGACCTGCTTTTTCAGTATATTATGTGTTAGAAAAGAGAGCAAATCTGTCAGAGCAGGCTTAGTGCTACAACACAGCTTCAGTATGATACTACTGTACGTACTGATGATACAACAGTCATTGTATAACATGGTGGAAATGAAAAACATGCTTTTTCTGTTTTAGGAAAGTGATTTTAAAGCAAAAGTCTGTAAAATGGTAAATATTCTATATTATCAGACAAACGAAATACACTTTTTTTCTTTGTCTTGTATAAATATAAATATGTAGTTTGAATAGAATAGAATATGGGATAGAATGGGATAGGATAGATGGATGGATTGATTGTGGATAGATGGATCAGAAAGAAAGAAGGACAGAAAGAAAAAAGAAAAAATGGACAGACAGACAGAACGAAAGAAACAATGGACAAACATTATATGATTAGAAGTTATAATACAACCTACAGAAATATGTTTAAATTGATATATACATCTTTATTCATAATATATAATATATTACATAGAAAGGAAGAAAGAAGAAAAGGAAAGAGAAAGAATGGAAAGAAAAAGAAAAAAAGATTGGACAGAAAAATAAAAAAACGAATGGACAGAAAGAAAAAAGAAAGAATGGACAGAAAGAAAGAAAGAAAGAAAAATGGACAGAATGAAAGGAAATGAAGGAAAGAAAGTAAGGATAAGAAGAAAGAAAAACAGTCTGTGTATTATAAACACCTCACATGGCTATGCCTTTCTCTCTCTCTTTCTCTCTTTCTCTCTCTCTCTCTCTCTTATCTCTCTCCCTCTCTTCTCTCTCTTGCTCTCTTCTATCTCTCGCTCTATCTTTCTCTCTCATATAATGGTGGCGGTGCAGCTCTAACAGGCTGATGCATGGCTGCATTGTTTTCTGCGTCGGGCGCTGTAATGAGTGTGTCGAGTCTTTTGCAGCAGGAAAACACTGCTTGTTCTTTGCTCAAGCCCAAATTTCTCCAGGATTAATCAATGTAAACCAGCTTTATCAAAGACACTTATGTCACTGATTCAGGAACCGTCTGGACACGACGGTCAATATCAGGAAATATCTCACACTGCCTTTACAAACCTTATTTCAGGCCGATTACAATCAACCTCCAACGAATCCTCACAGCAGAAAAGACTAGAGTCAGCCGACGCCATGTTTCCTTTGAAAAAGACATATATGGTATTTTAATTTTTTTGCAACATCGGTTTTAACGTTTTGTTTGTGTTTACATTTGCCTGGTTTGGTTTGATAAAAAATCTGGTGCGATTGTTTGGTGGTAAAAATACCAGTGTGAACGCTAAGCAACTAACTACGATCCCCCCCCTTTACAACTGTGACCCGCAACAGTCACTTTGTGCAGCACTGCAGCAATGATCTCTACCTCATCCAGCATTGTCTATAATCTACCTCTTCTGACAGTCTGATAAAGACTGTTCTTTTTTCTTGCACTACTCGTATCTGCACAGTTTTGTTTTATTTAACTGGTTTGCACTTTATCTGCCATGTGCCTATTGTCACTTTATCTCTTTTTTATTTTTTATTTTTTTTGATCCACAATGTCCTCATTTGTATATCTGTATAGTTCTTATGTACATATTTGGTAAACCGTATTTATCTGTATTTCAACGTCTACTGTCAGCGTTTAATGTTGATTGTATGCACCAAGGGTCTGAGAGTAACGCAATTTCGATTCTCTGTATGTATGTACTGTACATGTGGAAGAATTGACCATAAAGCAGACTTGACTTGACTTGACTAAGCAAAGCAAAACTCAAAGGTATCATTTTCTATTTTGGTCTTGATCAAAATAAGTAAGAGAACCGAACTACAATGTGGACATCCTTCATATCCCCGGTTTTCTCAAAGATCTTTTTAGATGTTAAGTGAAACATTACGATTGACTGTTTCTCAGATGTTTTGATGACACATCTCATCAACCTGACGTAAAATGACCTGAATGAATAAAAAACAGAATAGAAAGCTCCTTTCTGTCAGAGAAGAAGAGAAACATTGCAGTGGAGAAAATGAAGAGAAGGTCTTGTACCGCCACCGGATGTTAGATGATCAACGTTCAACGTCAGTATCAGGGATCTAGGTTATGAGAGGTGTCAGTCAGTCGAGGTTCTACATTTACAGACGCTACATCCATCAAAAGCTCCGTCGTTGGGTGCCGCAGGCTAATGGCTGATAAACGTGCAAGTGTTTGATGTTCTGATTGGCTAAAGCGCCGGAGGGGAGGAGACTGTCTGTCTCACACAAGCGTTTACTGTCTGCTCTGATCTTTACCTTGACACCTTTATCTGAGCACAGGAAGTGAACGCTCGACCTGTCTTGCTGTCTGTCTGTCTCTCTCTCTCTCTCACTGTGTTGAAGGTGTCAGATCTGAGAGGGTATGTGCGTGTTCAAATGGTCGTCAACACTAAAGATCTATCACCTCTCCAAACTGTCTCACCTCATTTCTCTCTTTATGTTTCTGCCTGTATTAACTTCCTTTCGTGCTTCTTTGAATGACTGTTTTACGATATATTTCGATACTGCAACAATTGCTTTACTGACCCCTCAGGTAATATGAGATGCACACTATGTTACCAAATGGAGACTTGCTCGAAAGTTTCCATTCGCTTTCTTATTCATCTCATCGATGATATAAAGATCTGTGATTTTTCTTTCTCATGGAAGCGAGCGTTAGTCACGTCTGCAGGGTTGCCTGTTATGTGTGTAGACATCAAGGCGGCAAGTGCTCCATTTGTGGCAGAGCCCATGCGTCTTCTTTTTAATCGAACCACATCTCCTAATGTCTCATTTCAGCGCCTCACATTTCTCTTCTTCTCTCTCTCCGTCTCTCGCTGTCACCGGCAGCTCCGGTTTTATCTGAGCGGCAGAGGGTCCATTAAAGCCCCCGGTTCAGGTGATTAGAGCGTTTGTAAGGGGTTTAAATGCTCACAGGCAGCGTTGGGTTTCTGCCCTCGGGGACGGAAGATAAGCAGAACCCTCCGGAGATACGAGGCCGCTCTCCTCATTAACACCAGACTCCTGCACGCTTTTGTGCCATATCGATAGGCGTTCCGCCGCTTTCTCGTGAACATAATTACAGAGCTCATTGAGTCAGCGGGGTTGGATATAGTCCTGGGAGTTTATTTACTCTCATTTTAAAGGAATCATAAGGAGGCTTCTTTATAAATGCGCGGCTATTGTTTGGCTGAAATGGAGTAATTATGGGCGAAGGGGAAGGGTTGGGCGCTCCGCCATGCCTAGTGAAACCGGACACTAATGATGCCCATGAAGATCACGATGGGGATTGTAGGGTATTGTGTGGTGTGGTTCGAGTAGTTGAAACAAAGTGACTAGTATAGACAAATTGAAATTCACAACCAAATAAATAGAAAGTGGACCTCACGGTTACACTACATCACTGAACTGACTGACAGACCTCTTGATTCTCGTGGAAGTCGTCCACTGGGATGTTGTGTTTGTTCACCTGACAGCCGTCTGGGGGTCGATTATATGTCTCTTGTTTTCAGGGGTAAAGGAGAGATGTTTGTGTTCTGCCAAGACATCCATTTCTCTTTCAGTGGTTGAGGTTGGTTACATACAGAGTGTATATATATATATACTGTATGTAGCCGTGGACGTGGACAAAATTGAGACCATTCCCAATTTTTAACATGTATGGCTGTCATTCCAGTCCAGTGTCTGTTGAATTTCAACAAAATCAAACCTCAGGAGTGATATAAAGTCGTCCAACAGCAATGTGAAAGACTGACAGCATGACAAGACATATGAAAACTGTGATAAAAATTCAGGTTGCATACATTATAAAACAAAACATTTCCTAAATGCATGTAGAAATATGACTGTTGTATTGGTTAAAAGTGAATATGAATGCAGTTTTAATTTACTTCAAATAAATCCAAATATAAACAATACTTACATTTTAAAATTTGGGAGAAATATTGTTTGTAGTTCACAGAATAAAACAAAAATATCCCTTTTCCTAAACACATAAAAATAGTAGATCTCTGTAATGGTGTTTTATTTAAAATTTTCAGCGGCTGTTTATTTTTAAAGGTACAGTAGCCTGTTTAATTCTTGTTATAGCAACAGAACGGTTTAAATTTATATGACAAATGTGATGTAAATGTTAATTTAACTTAAATCTATACAAAAATATATTACATATTATGAATAAAGATGCATATATCGCTTTTAAACATATTTCTGTAGGTTGTATGATATACATAAAAACTTCTTATCATATAATGTCTGTTTTCATCAAAATGCATAAATGTTACACATTCATTTAATACATATAAAGGTATTAGAAATTGTAAATAAGGATATAAATTAAAACATATTTTTAACATATTCAGTATCTCTATATAATGTCTGTAACTAAAGATGTTCCATATACAGTATATAAAACACCGTACAATTGCAAAAAAGTATTTTGTTGCAAGAAAGCTTGACTAGAATTATAGGTGGACCTCAGGGAAACAAAAGTCCTTATGAAGTGTAGATTATGACTGCCCTAATGTTACCTGCTGTACTTTACTGCAGCACCGAAGCCGAAAGGTATTATAGTCTGATGAGAAGCAGCATATGTTTGCATAGTTTACAGTACTACTTATACTCAGGCCTTTGTAATTAAATTTTCAGTGAGATACATCTCCCTCTCCAAGTGTTTGCCCGCAGTGGAGAGAGGTCCGGTATTTGTGCGGACTGCAGGATCAGAGTGCATTCATTATTTACTGATCTTAAATATGCAACATTAAGGACCAAAGGGTTGTAAAGGGTTCGTGGATGCATTTACACAATTTTGGGCCTGAAGAAAGAGATGCAGATGGAACAGTGAAGATCTTAAGCGAGACGATTGAACAAAACAGAGATCAAAACAGATGTGTTGAGGGTATGTGAAGCCATATTACCATGTTAGGTTCATATTGTGTTTCCATCTGCTGTTTCGTACTGTCTATACATCCCCTAAAAGGCAGCTGCCTATATAGTCAGTAAATGATGCGGCTCACTTGGGTTTGATGCAAAGCTTTTGAGTGTGTGTGTGTGTGCATGCGTGTGTGTGTTTGAGAGTGTTGAAATGTGTGCGCAACTGTAGTGTCAGTTTAATTTACATATAAATGAGAGTTTTGTGATCACATGGGCTATGACCTCATTCATTCTGATGGTCAGGCTCTCTCAGTGTGGCAGGTGCCAGCGACGCTAAAATTATACCATGCGCTCGCCCTCCAGCCCCCGCCACTCATTTATGATGCGCTTCCTGCCTGACAGGAAGTCAGGGGCGCAGAAAGAAGGTCACTGGCATTTGCTGTTTGGCCCATTGTAGCACGCTACCAATCAGTGTAACATTTAAATGGAAAGTGTGTGAAAACCCAAAACGGTTCTTCTGTAGCTTCACTGTGTAGAACCTAGCACATTATAAGAGAGTTTAAATTGCTATTTCTTAAATCTTTATTGCGTATTTTTAAAGAGTAAATATTTTGTGGTCCTGCTGTGGTTTATGGAGTGTCCATCAACACGGTTACACACATACAAGGTGTCAAAATACTTACATTTTCTAATAATAGGCAGTTATTATTACCTTACTTTTTGACTGACTCTCAGATGATTCATTCGGTGATTCATCCTGTCTACTTCTCCTTTCTGTCACTCTACTCTGATTGGTCAGATGGTTTACTCTGCTGGGATTGGTTTACTGCGTATAGCGTCCCAACGTAGGCAGGCATTTCACCAAGTGATGCAAGAATGACACGGAACTGAAATTAGAACGACAGACGACTCATTTCCGTTATTTAGAGTCGACTCCTTTTTTCCCAAGCCAATACCTTTGTTATGCATTCACTTTCGGCTTTGCAACTTGGCAGACATCTTACATTCACATACTGCAAGATTACCCAAGTCAAGAAATTTTAGTACAATGTAATAGTTACTCTTTAAACATTTGTAGTTGCATTTACATTGCACGGACGTTGTGTTCTTGTGTGCAGACACGTTAAAGCATCTCTACTGCAGCAACACTCCGGAGTCAAATCTGAGATTTTTAACACTTCTTTAGTACGGCATTACAGTTTTCTCTGCAAATACAAATTTATTTATTAATAAACCATGAGTTTATAATTTTGTGGCCGGAGCGTGGGTGCATGTTTATTTGAAGGTTAAGGAAAATCTTGCCCTTCCTCTCTCAGGCTCAACCTGTTGCTCTCTCGATGGCTGTCGGCTTCAACCGCTCTCCATTCGTCTCGTCCTCTTCACATCACAGCTGTCAGATCTCAGGCGGAGAGAAGCGAGAGGATGTAATTCTCACTGACAGCTGTGCTGCTTAAATGAGAACACATATGCATAAACCCGCAGCCGAGCATGCATTCTGTCACTGAGGCTGAAGGAAAATACAAATGCACGCGCATGCATCGTATCCCAGCAAGACCATGCATGAAATAATGATGCTTTTGTTTATACTGTAAACACGTCTTGAATTTGTTACCGGTGGTGTAAGTCATATTTGTTTTTCAGTCGTAACAAGAATGAAATGAAAATAGTTTGTTGTATTGGTAAAATTAAAAATGAATTCTGTCAGGTCGCTTTAAGCACAGGATGGATCAGAAGAATGTCTCAAGGGTTTAGCCACATAAAAAGTCTCAATATGAACTCAAACATTGTTTTTTATAATGTCTATTAAACCTTTACACCTTTAACCTTTTTATTTATTATTCTCAGGTTAAGAAGTCGAATCTGACATAAACCATAAACATTTAAATTATACTTAAAAGTAAGGAGACAAACGACTCCTCGGTAGAACGTTCTCACTTTACATTTTGATCAAACACACAATTTTCCGCAAGTATCCTAATTATATTTATTAAATAAAATATCTTGCAAATAAAGCAAAATGAACTCAATAACATTTGTATATAAATTTCAAGGTGTAAACAGCTGGGTCAGACAGTATCTGGTAAGCATCTCGCTTTTATAACCAACCAGTCTGAGGCCGTGTTCAGACTTGAATTCTTTTTCGAAGCTCCTAGCATCTGTTTTACATTATAATCCTATGGAGTAAAACGTGTTTTTAAAAAATGTTGGCGGCGTCTGTTTCTGCAGCTCAGGGCATCTTTTTAAGTAGTTTTTTCAACAACCAAATCCAAAATTCAACTTTTCTGAAGAAAAATGTCCTACGTCAAGCTCCTTTTCACAGCTGACCAATGACAAGCGAGTAGTGTGTCGTTTCCATACAACATGCGGAGGAGGTGGAGCAGGATCAAGCTTGAATTTTTTTTAATGACGGCTGAAGCACAGTTTTGTATAAATGTAAGTCTTGCTAAAAAAGCGCTTTTGACAACTTTTTCTTGTCAAAAAATACTTCAAGTCTATTCATGGCCTTGCAGTTAGCTTCTCCTCTGACGTCATCAGTTGGAACTTTGCCAAGTCTTCCACAGTCTTTTTAAGTCGTCTTCGATACGATCTGCATCACCTCTTCGCTCTTTTTGGCGCGTCTCTGCTGTGCTCGTCATTTTTTGTCTGAAATATATACTTCATTTGCTACACCAATTTTACAATAAAAACATTTCTAACCTTATACATAATTGTTTAACTGCTTTCTTTACTTAATAAAACATACACACAGGTTAACAACCATCCATAACAACTTTCATCAATTCGGGTAAGTGCACACACATCTTAATAATTATTAACTTAATAACATTGTTACATTCCAAGTGTAAAACAAAAAAATCATAATATAACTTAGCCCCTATTATTAAATGTAAATGTTAAATGTTAAGTGTAAAATAAGCAACAATCAATATTTTCGTAAATTCAAAATAAACATAAAAGCATGAAAATAATCACAGTGTAATTGCATATTTTCTGCATTTATTAACAAATGCTCAAAATACGTTTTCAGATTTTACCACTACAATACTCTTCGTGGATTTCAACAATTATAGTCTCGTTCGTTTCTGTTTTTATTCTCCAGTGCAATTTTTGTAGAAACATCAGAGACAAAGTTGTTTCTTAAATGAAACACAACTGAGCGCTCCATCAAATCCCCCAATAAACCTCTCTTCATAACACACGACTGTATTCACAATGCTGTTTAACTTGAGTTGGAGAGGAAACTGAACACCATCGGAGTAGAAACAAGCTGATCTGCTGTACGGCAGAAGCGTTCTTCCCCCGGCTATTCTCCATTCTGCTATGTAGACATTTATCCATGCTGAGTCCTACAGAAGTGTGAATATGAAATCTGTTTTCATTGTGTTGAAATCGGCCGCAATCCAGTCTCTCGTTCACCCTCATTTCCTCTTCAATCCTCTCTCTCTCTCATTCCCTGTCTATCTTTGTTTTGGTGTCCGTCTCTCTTAAATGCTCAGGTTTCTCTTCAAACCGCAGTTGACATACAATAGTGTTCTCAGGTTTAGACTCGCTCATTTTGATCTGAACTTTGGTCTATGAGATATTAAAGTGATCTTGATTGTTTATTTAGTTTTTTCTCCTAACTTTGTCCAATGGAGTGTGTGACCTGGCAAAGAAGAGTATGTTGTTGTTACCTGCAGTCGTACTTGTGTCTGTTTGTAAGCGCGTGTTTGCCTTTATTGTATTGATTTTATTTTGGAGCAGAGCAGGATATGTTTTAGTTGAGCCCTCGGGGAGAAACAGAGAGACGGAGGACGAGCGAGTGAGCGAGAGAGAGAAAAGAGGAAATCTTGAGGAGTGGCTTACTTGCCCACAGCTGGATTTGGTGATGATGTCAGCAGATGGCTTACGAAAAGCTGATGTCTACACACCTGTCTATAACACTGATCTCAGTGCTGTTGCTAAGAAACACAAACCAGATTTGTGAGTCAGATTTGATGGACGGGTAGATTTAAAAAAATAAAACATGGGCCTTTAATGATCAATAATAAACTGAACTCCCTGGTCAAAAATGCCTCGAGCTAATGCCTTGTACTAAAGTTGCCTAATATATTAATAAAACACTTGATCTTCTAGCGTAGATTTCAAGCATCACTTTTCCACGAAGAAAACCGTCTCTCGTGTCTTCCATGTGAGATTCCCGTTGCTCAGAATTTTGCATCGCACCTCAGTCTTTACCGAACCACACAACAGGCATCTGCTTAAATCAATCCTCCAGCAGTGTTATTTAAATCAAATCTTTTCACCGAGCGCCTCCGAGGTCTCAGCTGTCCTTCAGCGCAAGCTTCTTTCTTGCTACGTTCAATGGGAGTTGTGGGGAACGAAATCAATACGTCCATTAATTCTAGTTAGCAGAGCGACGGGTTGCAAGCGGGGGCCGGAGGCCACACGGAGGCCGGTGTGCTTGAATGGCTGACCTTCTGAAGACCGGGCTCTGCATTGATTCGATGTGAGAGGAGAAAGCTGGATTTCAGAGTTACGGCTGGGTAAATGTATTTTACACTGTGACTACGGTTTAAATGTGAAGCTAGTGTATGATTCTGTTTTTCTAATTCCACTGGGTTCTCACGAAACCACTGAAACATCATGGCAGTAAAGATTTGAATTATAAAATATACAATTCGGTAAACACAAAAAATTATCACAATAAAGATAATTTTGTTCTCTACCTTGCATGGGCAAAACATAATTGTGACATAGGAATTCATAATTTTTTATTTTATTGCTTTTTCTGTTGATATTCTTATAACCATAACGCATCCCGATTTGTCTGAGTGCAATATATGTTGTAATTTAAACAGAGTAAAATTCAAATATTCGGTAACTCTTTCCTTGAAGCATGTATGTATAATGCATTACAAAGAGTTATTAAAGTGTAAAATGCAATATAATTCTTCATAATGTGTGTTGTAATGCATACTATGTAGTTGTAAAGAAGTACAAGGTATTTTAAATTTAGGCGCGTGCAAATAGGGGCTTCGCATTTTTTAGGCACGTCGGCGCAGCATCGAGATGGAAATAGTTGAACTGTTTGGAGTGCTGAGCATGCACCGCGGTCATTTGAAGAGAGAATGCGGTTCGCGTTTTCCATGCTGTTTTAAACTCAAAATGTGAATCGGGCCTAATGGCGCAATTGTCGTATTATGGTAGAGAAGTGTGCTCATGAGCGCCCCCTTTTAACCACTGTGTTGTTGCATTTGAGGCACACTCTACACATTAAAAATGTTGGTCATTCTTCAGTTTGTATTAACTTTAGCAACATTGCACTTAGACATGCAAAACATATAAAAAATATTTTTTCATTTTTTTGGTTTACTTTGACCAGCTTTGTCCATTTTTTTTGGGAAACAACAAATGCAAATAATGCACAGCATTTTTGTTTTGAATTTGAGAAAGTACTCTATCAGTTGATTATAGTATGAAACAGAAAAAGTTCTTCCACCTTTAACTAATGATTCACATCTCAAATAACAAATAGTTTCACTGAAGAATTCCTGTAAATCTATTTAAGAAAACTAGAAGCTCATATTTGAAAGCCCTCTGGGCCGTTTGCCTGCTACGCTTTCATTGTAAGCACATTACTGTAAACACATCTCCCGTTTGTTTCTACAGAGCGAAGAGCGAGTCGACATTATCGTCGGAGGTAATTGGCAGTGGTAAATAGACACTACGGTGAAATAACCTGGATTGAATGCCGGGGTCAGGAATTTTACTGCTGAGAGAGCGAGATCTGCATTTATACAGGAGTCTGGTTCAGCCGTGCATGTGCGCGTGTTAAACGTGTGTCTTGTGGTTAGATAATCATGTTGGTTTTTTTCAACAATATTCGTGTTACACGTACATGTGCCAGATGGAGAGGCGTTCCTTCCTCCGAGCGTTGAGAACATTTCACCGTCTCTCTAAATAACAAGATAATAAAGCTCGCGGGTTAACATCTCCTGATGAAGCTCATATAATGTAATGTGATGTGGAAGCCGCACGTAAGCGTAGACGTGGCGATATTCGTGAAAACAGCACGCTTGTAATGTGCTAATGCTTTATGCGACAGATTTATAATCAAGAAATGAATATCAAAGTAAAGCACTAACTATATATCATCACTTTGTAAGATGTGCTGTATCCATTGAAGTACACTGTTTTTCTTTAGTACCATACTACGTATATGAATATGATCATTTTTAGCACCACATGTAGCCAATAGGTACAATTATGGTAACACATCAGTTTTCATTAGGATCTCGACGTCCCTTCATAGTTATGTGTGTGTTGTCAAATGAGCTCAGTTTCCTCTTAGCCACGCTTGGCATGAGGGGTCACCGCTTCCAGCTGACGGACGCACCCCCTGTGACCTACAGTCCATCCTCATCAGGGGAACTGTGTGTGTGCATGTGCACATATCTATGTTTGCGTTCTGTTGAGCACTTGCAAAACAAAATCGTGTTTTGAATGAATCATTGACCAAATATTAAATTGAATAATGATTGGATTGAATTAAGTTTGTTTTGATCACCAATAGTATTTCAATATTATTTTAAAGATAGTACCTATATTAAGCAAAGGATTGTTGTTATTGCTAAATAAACTCAACAGGGTGATCAGCAACCCGGCCTTAAGGGAACACAGCGGAGAAATACATTTTACATGTAAGCAGTATTATATATTGAAAAAGATGCTACAAAATTCATAGCATTGCCATAGAAGAACCGTTTTTGGTTTTACTATTTCTTTCTTAAATTTTTCACTACAAAGAAAAAAGATTGGGAAACAAAAAGGTTCTTGAGATGTTTAAGATTCTTTATGGCAGGTGGGGGGGTCGCAAGGCCGCGAGGGCGGGTCGCAGGATGATTTCCGGTTATTTTGGGGGTTGCCGACTGAAAAGTTTGGACACCATTCAGCCAAAACAAATTTTCATGTACATGTTAAGATGACCCACAGTGCCCAGATGAACGGTGCGTTGTTAATAGTTATCTGGAGGTAAATGAACTTGGAAATAACCGACCAAGAAGTACAGAATCCCACGTACCATAATAAACAAAAATGAATAAACAGAATACAACTCAGCATAAATGTAATAAAATAGAGCTGACTGATTTTATTTATGTTTTTGTAATTGTATAAAAAAATACGGACCCATGTTTTCAACCAGGTTACTGATACTTTAACAAAGAATTAACCATGGTGCTACTATAGTAAAAATGCAGTAACCATTGTTTTATGGCTAAACTGATTACCATTTCTATTAGTTTCATAGTTTTACTACAAATACCATGGGTAAACTTAGATTTTGTATTGTTATTATGTTGAGGGTTAAAGATTAGTTGAGAGGTTTTGTTTTGATGTGTGTGTTTCCTCGTGCAGGGGGAACATTAGTAAACAGGGACTCATTCTAGTGTAAATTTCTAGTAGATTATGTGACATCCGTGTTTTTTTATTCAGAATCCTGCTGCAGTCATCAGTTATACAGAGTAAGTACAGTAGAACACACATCATCATAAACACTGTACGCATCAAGATCTCTGTATTCACAGTATGTGTGTGTGAGAGAGAGCGCCGGTGGAACATTTGTCTTCATGGCAGGGCTTTTATCAGCATTATTATCATACAATGAGCTTCATAATGCATAATTGGACAGCGATGACCTCGTGCTGGTCGTAGAACGTTTCCAAACGTTGCATTTGGGAGTGGTTTTCAGATGGTAACAGGCTGGGTATGAAGAGAGTGTCGCTGTAAAATACATTGAGAATTAATTTGAATGCAAGTGGATAGCCGTGTGGGGTTCAACGTGTCCCGTGTGTAATTCGGATCTTTCATATTGTTTTGTGCTTTTGTCGGTGACATTTTCTATGGCAGTGTGTGGTCTGTTCTGCAGATCTGTGAAAGATGCGAAATGTCTGCAAGGGCGATATATGTTGCGAATCATGCTAATTATACATGTCTAAATCTATTCTTGAATCGATTCGATCTTTTATGCACAGCTCTTCCGTGAACTACGGCTGTTTGATCAGTAGGAAGTACTGCTCGTCTGCTCGATCTAAAACCACGACAAGATTGAGTCGTTTATAACAAGTATTTGAAAAAGCAAAAGTTGTCTATCATTATTACTATAAATTAACTTTATTATCATGAAAATACCTTAAAAGGTTTGAAGAACAGCAATGGAATATGACCACAGGCATTTCCTGGAACTAATTGTTGTTCCTCAGTTTCCCATTTTCCGAGTTTCTGCACAAGAGCGCCCTCTGGCTTTCAATTGTGGCGAAATGTAACCTTACGTCATTGAGAAACTGAGAGCATAAGAATGGTACGATATATCGCTCAGTTCTTGGAACTGTTTATTTATTAATTTATTTATGGTTCCCAAATTTATATTACTATTTGGGGATATTTTTTTTAGATCTGAGAGATTTAAATGTTTTGTGAAAATACATCTGCGACTTTTGAGCATCTTTACATTAACATTCACATTTATGCATTTGGCAGACGCTTTTTCCCAAAGCAACTTACGTTGCATTATCCTATATATTTTATGGGTTCGAACCCCTGCCTTGGCGTTGTTGGCACAATGCTTTAAACACTGAGCGACAGAAAAGAGTCTTTGATGCTTTGTCTTGATGTCTGTTTAAGAAGAGAGGATTCTGTTTTATTAACTAAAAAACACTAAACAGAGAACACGATGTATTTTTGTTTGAACGTTTTTGTGACAGTTCCTATGAGAGAAATAATTTTTTTTGTAAATATTCCGTTATTGGCAGTGTTGTCGGGTTGTTTATGGTAAAACTAGCCGTCTGAATTCTGTTAAAGGGACAGTTCACCCAAAATTCTGTCATCATGTACTCTTCTTCAAATCTGTTTAAATAACAATAATTTTAGGGAAAGATATTTGGAAGAATGTTTGTAACCAGACAGTTCTTGGCCACCATTGACTGCCATATTGGGAGAAATGGTTGTCAAAAGCACCCCAACATTCTTCAAAATATCTTTTGTGTTCAACATAACAAAGACATTTATAAAGAACGTTTTTCCTACTATAGTAGATCTTTTTGGTTACTAGCATTCTTCCAAATATCCTTCTCTGTGTTCATCAGAACAAAGAAATTGATACAGAACGCGATGGTGAGAAATGATGAGAAATGATGAGAATTTTAATTTTGAGTGAACTTTTCCTTTAAGGCCTCTTACTGTGTGTGTGTTTGCACACACGTGTTCTTTTATGTCTCCGTGTGGCTTTAACCGTAAGTGACCGATCAGTCCCCATTACTTCCTGTCTCAGCTTCTGCTTCCTGTTGCGACTCGACCTCCTGTGTGCCGTCACTGTGACAATCCCTTACGGGAGAGTATTCCATCACCACTGCCAGAGCGTTGTCGCCACGGGCAACCGCTTCTCACCTACCTGTACATCTTCATTTGATGCATTTTACCACTTTTTACTTTTGGTTTTGTCTATATTCCACTTTCTATTTATAGAACTGGTGTCTCCTTTTACTTCTTTGTGTCGTTCACTCGCTCTTTTGTTTATCTGCAGCAATACACCATGTTCCTCACCAGTGGTCCGTCTGCCGTAGTGATTTCCGGTGTTCTGGTAGAGTCATGCAGAACGCAAGCATGATCTGCCATTTCATTCGAACCCTTATCAGATTTAATGCTGCCTCAGGCGAGACATCTCAGCGCTGACTTATTAGATGCGTTAGATTGTCTCTCTCGTCTTCAGACTCTAAACAAATGCAAATGTGTCTGTTTGGAGTTTTCTCTGCATCGTGGCGCACGCTTCCTATTCATAAAAGACGGAACGTGTGCCTCTCTGCTGGGGAGAAACGGCACCTAGCAAATTGATAAAACATCCGTCTGTGAGTCTGAAGCAAATCCCAACTAAGAGAGCAAAGTTTCAAAGGAAATAAAGAAAACAGAGATGGATTGATAGGATAATAAGGATTGCTTAGCGGTTGCTTAATAGAATTCTTTAGTTTTTTTTTTTGCAATTTAAGATAAACATTATCAACAATGTTGATACTTAAAGCTGTACTGTATGAAATTTTGAGGCATCTGGTGGTGAAGTTGCGAATTGCAACCAACGGCTCACTCCACCCCTCCCTCTCGAAGCACTTCGCAGGCAGACACAGGACTAAGATGTCATCACATTTATGTTTCTTTGCCGAAGGAGATAACGTGTTTACGAAAAGCATTTTTTTAGAGCAGTTTGCCCATATAGGGCTACTGTAGAAACAAAATGGAGAATTTCATACACACCCTGTATGTAGACAGAAATAGCTCATTCTGAGGTTATAAAACATAACGCTTCATTATTTGAGGTCTTTACACACATCTGAATACACAGTTATTGTCAAATGATCCTCCAAAAAATGACACACAGCCCCATTAAAGTCTAAAAACATACTGTAAAAGTACCGAGCAAATATGTCAGAGAAACATCAGGAGGATCACACTTTGAACGCCGTTTCAATGAATGTTGTGTTTGTGTCTCAGTTATATGTGTAACGTTCTCGCTCTCACACATAAACCTGTTCACAAATCTCTCTTTCCTGATCACACATGCATGTCTCTCCTGATCCCATAAGACATCTAAAATAAACCGACCCACAGATGTTCTGAAGTCAGGATATAAGCGCGAGACTGGAATAATGTAAATGCAGGTACATGTGAGTGACTGTGAGCTCTTTCGCCCTGCGGGCTTCTGGGAGTCTCCTAGCTTCAGTGACTCTGACAGCTGAGGATACAGGAGATGTGCTGCATGCTCCAAACCGCTCATCCACCTGTCTCTTCCTTACACCTCCAGATTAACCTTCTCTCTCTCTCTCTCTCTCTCTCTCTCTCTCTCTCTCGCAGATGACACGGCCTATACAGGTTAAGCCAGCGGACAGCGAGAGTCGAGGAGGTAATGATATTTTCTTTCCACCTCACTTTGTTTTCTCTCTCTATCACTTTCTCTTTCAATTGTTTTCTGTGCGTGACATCAGCTTTGACCTAAAAGCAAGCTGTTGTGTTCTACAAAAGCCAATGATGCGAATAGGTTTTTCTTTTAGCGGGTACTTTATAGAGGAATGGTGATAAATATCCTGGGTTTAGTCATTTGTCAGCCTATTCTGCTAGTATAATTATTTTCAAAGTGCAATTTTTGTTGTGTTTTTTTTGCATAATTTAGTAACGTCTGTGCTCAAGACTATTTGCAATGTTTAAAAAATAAACCTAATTCCAGGCCATGTTCTCCACCCTTATTTTCCAGCACAATTATGCTTCTCAGGTATATTAATCTTGTTTTAAGAATGTTTAGATACTTTCTTCTGGAAAGCAAGATGAGAAAACTGATTAAGAAAATGATTTTTTGCACCCGAGCTGATTTTAAACACATCTTGCGTGTACGCCCCCGGGTGACTCTCTCTCTCTCTCTCTCTCTCTCCCCCTTCCTGATAGCTGTTGTGGGTATTAATTTTGGGAAAAGTGATTGTGTTATTGAGTGCAGATGTGTGCAGACCCCTTCCCGCTTCTGCCAAGTACATTAGCATAAGACTGTAAATGAAATGGTCATTAAATTTGACATTGTGATGGGGACCCCCAGTCTCTGTCTGCGTTTCTTCAATATAGAGGGTGGTAGGAGGGTGGGCTCGGATGCACAATCAATAAAACACTGAAGTGGGCTTTTTTTCCACACATCTGTGTCAGCAAGCGAACAGACGTATCGCAGCACCGCATGTGTAGAAATGCTTTGTTGCGTGTCGAGAGGAGATCTTTTCTATATTATACATTTCTGGGCTGACATAATGCTAATATGTCAATCTTACTGACACAATTACAGTAACACACATCTCTGTCTGTGCTATGGATGTGTTCTAGGTTTGGCAAGACACTGGTATTGACAATATTGATAGTGTGTAAATGTTACACGTTTAATTTAGCTCCAGTAGCATTGCCCCCGTTTGAGATTTGGTTTAGGTTACAGGCGTTCTTTAAAGGTGTCATGAATTAAAACATACATTTTTACCCAAGCTTTTGTAATATAAGAGGGAATCGTATTCAAGCGAATGTCCTGTGTTAGAACGGAATATGTCCATTTTACTGAAATTACAACTTTTATTGACACTGGGCCCAGCGAAAGTCAGGTCGTGGAATGCACCTATCTGAATGGTTGAACAGCGCCTCCACAGAAGAATATCAATGACTACTTCGCTAGCCCCGTCTACAGGTTTGCGCAAGGCAGAATTGGCAAGTCATGCGGAACCAGATAGAGCGAGCAAGCAATAAACACGCCGTTAAAGATCGCAACACAGTCTCTGTTTAACCTTCCTTCGGATTCCGACATTAGAAATGCGTGGATGAAGTTTATTTTCAAAGATCTTTCAGCTCGCGTGGGTAAAACATTGAGCGTTGTTCGCTTTATTTCAGCGCGGATTCCTTTTTGAACAAGGCACAGGTCCATGTTGGATTTGGGGAGAAACAAAAATAAAAAAGCAGTGCTGTGCCATCAATATTGAATCTGATAGGAATGGCGCAGCAATTTTATGTGAGTAAAACTTATTTGTATTGTGCGTCGCTATTGCTTTGTTAGAGATCCCTTGACATGCCCTGATTAATGTGAAGCCTAACCTAACATCTCTAACTCAAATTCGCAGAGGCCTCCAACTAAGTTAACAACGCAAACTGCTATCCAATCATAGCAGTGGGCGTTTACTTAAAAGTCCTCAATGCGGCACGTCCATTAAAACCAAGCGTTTGTCGAGCCGGCCTCAAAACCCGGGCAGAAAATAGCCTATTACTCATTGCTTTTGATGTTTTTTAATGTAAACAGTATACAACAATGCAAGTTCAGGACAGCTTTAAAGTAACTTATTTTTTGTTCTGCAGAAGAAGGAAAGTCAGACAGGTTTGAAATGACACAAGCTTGAATAAACAATGAGTAAATGATACATGCGGGAGGAGGCAAACTGTCCATCCCTGTTACCAAAAATCAAAATTGGTCTGTACGCCGCCATCTTTCAGAGCAAACAGCCCATGTCTTTCCTAATGGTTTCGGATGGACAAAAAGATTTGTGCCGAGAACGTTCTGTCACGGGGCCAAATTCACTCTTTCCTATCATAAACAGTGTTTATCTACCGCCAGCCGCCCACGCCGAGGCAGAAAATAGAGGGATGTGTCTAAAATGCCGAAATGCTTTTAGCGGCCTGAACAAAAGAGCTTTCTCAGAGACGGGTCTCCAAATCTGAGCTCTGACAGGCCAAATGTGGCGGCGTTTAGAGATCTTTTGTGCTCAGATTTGATGCCTCGTTCTGTGGACATCTGAAGAGAAATAAACCCTAAAACAAAAGTGGTTTGAGAAAGAAACTCTCGGATGTTTGAATGCAGCTTTTGAACTGCGGCGAGCTCTTCATTAGTGATGTTTGTTAAGGGGACATCACAGTTAGTAGTGTAAGAGAATCATGTAGATGCCAATTGTAGCTTTGCTCCAGGCTGACTCTCTGATATTGGCAGATCTTTGGGTTGTCTGGACGGAAGGAAAGCTCCTGTCAATAGCTTATCAGGAAGATAAGAGCAAAGAAGGACATTATCAGATTAACTTTGACTAATTCCTGCTTATTAACAGAGATTCAATTAGATGGTGATTTACTGTGGAAGAAAATGACATCGGCTCTGTAGGCACATGTACGAAGATGCCAAATGCAGCTTTTTAAAGAAACAACAACTGTAGGGTTTAAAACTACGTCAATATTTTTTGCTGTTCTAGTTATTCTGCATCTTTAAAGTCAGAATAACATTTGAAATAATTTGCCAGAGAAATTACTTTTGTCGCTGGTTGAAATATACTCATGACTTTTAATGTACATTTTTATAGTAGGCCTACATGCACACTTTTACATACCATGTACAGATTCCGTAGACACACATTCATATATACATACACAAACACATACACACCTATAGACATACATGCACACTTATACATACAATTACGAACAGATTCTTATATTTACATACATACATATACATATACACCGAGTACATGCACACTACACACACATATACACAAATTCATATATGCATACAAAAACATATAGACATATTTGCGCACTTAAACATATAGTGCATGCAAACGAACAAACAGACTTACATAAATATACATACACAAACACGTACAGACCTATAGACATACACACACACTTTTACATACACACATAGGGCAGTCGTGGTCTAGTGGTTAGAGAGTCGGACTCGTTACCAGAAGGTTGCCGGTTCGATTCTCAGGGTAAGGACTGAGGTGCCCTTGAGCAAGGCACCTTACCCCTACTTGCTCCCCGGGCCCAGTGATAGCTGCCCACTGCTCCGGGTGTGCGTGTGTTCACAACACCCTGGATGGGTTAAAAGCAGAGGCATGTCTAAAGTTAAAATAAATTTCGCGTATGGGTCACCATTCCTGACAAACAGTTCACTTTCACATACATTAAATGCACACAGACATACAATACATACACACACATACAATGCACTATACACATATGGAAATATTTACATAAAATTACATACACTCTATACACACACTTTCATATACTGTATACATACACATAGTGTATAAATACAGCAAAACACACACATACAGTATACTTGTATACACATATACACGAATATAGACAAACATTCAACAATTGTAGCTGATTGTACATTTGTATAGTACATTCACACTTTTACATACACATATACATATACACACATTCATATATACATACTCAAACACATACACACCTATATGATACATGCACACTTATACATACAAACATATAGACATACTTGCACACTTATATACATACACACACACGCACACAGACAGACACACATAAATACACACCCACGTATGCACACAAATAAACAAATATACTGTATTGTTGTCGTATCGTGTGACAAAGCAAAAAGTAGAAAACCAACTGTGAATAATTCATTCTTTTATAATAATATAATTTATAATTCTAATATGAATTAACAATGAAGATAAACCTCTCTTATGCTAGTTCTTTTCCAAATTTTACACATTTATTTGTCAACTACCCTCCAACACATGCATACACATTCATATATACTGTACATACATTTGGACACACACATATAGACATACATTTACAACTATACATACTGTACATTGTATACATCCTCAAACAGCCTGTAAAGAAACACACACTGATTGTTTGATCATTTGTTCAGTTATGGGGAACCACAGAGAGGAGTTTTGATGTTTTAGTAGCTGGCTTTTGGCGTGAAACAGCTGCATAAAAGAGTTCAAGCGATCAATAGATGGCCCGGTAAAACCACTCTGATTTCAAGACTTGAGAATTTACTCTGTAGTGAGATTGGTATTTTAATGATCCATAGATTCATCAAGAGATTAATGGTTCTCCTGTGGATGCTGCTGTTCTCCTACTTCCTACTTTACAGATGAGCAGTACACTGTGTTGTTTGTTCCAGAAACAACGTACTCTCTCACAGCATTAAATACCACACACGCCACATTCTGGATAAATAAAGGATAAAAAAACAGCTTTCTGAAAGTCATATGCACCCCCCATTAACCTGCTCTGCTATCATAATGCACAACACATAAAGGTTTGACCTTTACCATCCCGGCCTGATCATTAACCAAACGCCTCATTCGTCACAAGATGCTGTTTGTCTCCAAGCGGCAATAAAGCGTTGAGAAGCATCGATTACTGCTGTAATAGATCTGCTCATTGTGAAGGGGCTGAGCTTGCTATGTTTCCTATATGCAATTATCCAGATGATATATGTTTGGTGTGTTTGAGTGTGTGTGTGTCTCTGTGTAACGCTGTTGTGTTCACCTCATTTTGAGACTAAAGCGTTGCAGTCACACACTGGTGAAACTCTTTTCTAATGATCCCGACTTAGCAGATATTACTCAGTTAAACCCGTCCAGGGCTGGATGACAGTCACCAGAGCCCTGTTTCAACGATTAGAACAAAGTAAACTGAATCAAAATAAAATATTTTTATCAACCAGAAAATGTTATTATAACATTGATATCTAAATGGGAATCACTTTATTGTATACCTTTAACGTTGAAGATTTTTCTTGCTGTTAAACAGTATAAGCCTTTCAACAATTTTATATTATTAGATCGTTTAACATTAGGATTGTGAAATACTGGAGTAATTTTAAAACCGTATTCACCAGAAAACAAATAATTGCTGTTAATTTACTCACCCTTTAGGCAATCTAAAAAGTGGGTGATAATAGGTCTCAATAAGTATGCATACGTACCAATTTGTGCATAAAATGTGTGTAGAAATCTTTTCATGAAAAAAATCATGAGTCACCTTATCTTTCACACAATTTATTCTAAATAAACAAAAAATGTATGCCGACCTCTGTGTTTATGGGCAACCCGATCTTTTTGGAGCTTTATATATATATATATATATATATATATATATATATATATATATATATATATATGAAGAGTTTGGATCCAAAATTAAATAACGCTGTTTCATAAAAAGAAAAAATAATTAATTTCGTGTTTTATTGTGTTAGTTATCTGTATTTTTTTAAAGTTAATATGGCTTTAATCAAAACAAATCAACTGCAGTTTGATTGATATTAATTGGAATGCACAATAAAAAAACATGATTTTTGAACAGTTTTAAATCTCATTAATATATGTGAATATATATATTGATATTAGGAGTTTGGTTCCAAAATTAGATTTTCATTTTTTATTTTGCATTCCAATTAATATCAATCAAACTGCAGTTGGTTTGTTTTTAATTTAGTCATAATACTTAAAGAAAATACAGCTTACTAACTCATTAAAATCATGATAACATATTAAAACACTAGATTTTACAATTTTAGAGTAATCTCATTTTATGTATATATATGTTTTTTTTGAGCACCCACTTTAAATAGATCTGCATGCTTTTGGTGTTGTTTTATAGAAAGTTCTTGTCCAAAATGTAATTTTTAGTTCCTGCTCCTTTAAAGTTCATAATGTGACATGTCACGTTTATTGTCTTTTTTACATTTTGTCTACACAAGTGCCATCTAATGGGACCGTCGTGCCGCACTGCGCCACATCCAGTGTGGAAAACATGTCTTGATGTAATACAAATTCATAGGTCAGAGTTCAACAAATTTGAACTTCGAATTAAGGCCAAATGCAATTTTTTACACAAGCTTGCGTTTCCGGTTGGCCACATGCGTATTAGTGTTAGTCAATGAAAGTCTAGTGCGACTCTGCTGAATAAAACAGAACAGAATAGAAATTAATTGAATTCAATTGAATTCAAAAATCTAATGTACAGATGGTATAATGTTGGTTATGTGAAAAGTGTCTTTCTCATCTTGCAGGGTGAGAATGTGCGGCATTGAGTGATGTGTGTGTGTTCTTCAGCTACATCAAAGGGAGATTGTATTATGACTCTTCCTCTCTTTCTCTTTTTCTTGCTTGCTCGCTCGCTTTCTCTCTTCCTCTCTCTGGCTGGCTTTGACCCAATGTTTGATTTTCTGCTCTAGTTTTGAAGAGCCCTTATCTCTCCTCACCCTCTCTCTCTCTCTCTCTCTTTGAGCGGTGTCCTGATTCTCTAGGCCGTCTTTAGGGTTGATACCACTGAGAGAGAGAGACAGATGGAGAGAAAGACAGAAACGCTAAAAAAGAGAGTGTGTTTTACACAGATTAGCTCGGTTCCAAAACCTTCTGAGCTTGCTTTGCACTGCCTACGCCGGCCGCTACATAAGAAAGCACAACTGCTGATTGGCCACTTTTTAGATAGAAAGCAACTTAGCAAAGAGACGCGATTGATTCCAACAGATTGATGCCACTGCCGAGTCCATTTTATGTAAATTAGAAATGATTTCTCATCATTTTTTCAATGAACTTGTCACAATGCATTATGGGTCTGCCTTATTTTTTCCAAAGTATGTATCTGCATCTTACAGCCTCCGCATGATGTCTCCTAAGTGCTGACTGGGTAGGCAGCCAACTAGGTGTTGAAACAAAACCTTTCTCTCTTTCTCTGTCTCTTTCACTCCTGGATGTGTTTCATTTTCCGGTGTTATAAAAGCGTTTCGGTGTGATACTTGAAGCCGGTTGAGTCTTGTTCTGAGCGTGTGATGCTAAATGAATCTTCTCTTGGTGAAAGCCAACGCTCTTTCTCTCTCTCAGCTTTGAAGTTCCTCCGTTTGACTGGGTGCTACATCATTTATATCCAGTTCAGTGAGCTCAGAATACACTTTAATCACTGTACTTATTCACCTGCCTCACTTTTATTCTCATCCTCCTCCATTCTGTTTCAGGTTAGTGTGCTTTAGCAACGTAAGAACTGAAACTGGATTGTCACATCAGAGTGTATAAGGTCAAATCATTTTTGTATCGAATCATGGATCCTTAAATATTTTTTTTTAGTGTTTAAGTGTTTTAGTATTGGGAAGTGTGAAAATGTGTGGTAATATTTGAGGGGAACAGTAAAAATTATGACTTTCTCCTCCACTCCCGATTTAACCAAACACGCCTTCTGTCAATGAATAGTTTTGAGCACAAAATCTGACTACACTCTTAAAAAAAAGGTACTTCAAAAGGTTCTTCACAGTGATGCCACAGAAAAAAACATTTTGGGTTTCAAAAAGAACCAATAAGTCAAAGGTTTTTTTTACTTTTTTTATAATCTAAAGAAGTTATTTTCGCCACAAAGAACCTTTTGTTAAACAGAAGGTTCTTCAGTTGTTTTAGGTTCTTTATGGAACCAAAACATTCTACTATGGCATCAAAGAACCTATTGAAGCACCTTTTTTACTGTGTGTTTGACTGAATGGTTCTTTGTGGAACCAAAGATGGTTCTTCGATCTATAACATAGATGTGAAGAACCTTTTAAGCACCCTTTTTTAGTAGGGTCATATGACACAGCTAAAACAAATTTGATTGTTTGTTTTAGATGTAATGTATATACACGATTTAAGGTTAAAAAACGCTGTATTTTCCACATGCCGTGCATATTTGTATCGCCTCTTTGCTTTGCCTCTCTAAAACGTGCATGTTCTTATAGCTCTGAAAGGCAAGGTGTGCTATGATTGGCCAGTTAACCAGTGGGTAGTGATTGGTCAAATACTGCAAGCGTGTGACAGAAATGTAACGCCTCTTACCATATTTGGAACATCAGGTTCAAAGCAATTGTATTGACAGGTACACCCCCCTTACTTAAGTATACATTTGGGTGGTCTTAGTGAAATCATACCACGAACTGATGTAGAATTGTGGGGGTGTGGTTACACAAGGCGTTTCATGCAGAACTGGGTGAGCATTCGCTTTTAGATAGAAATCATCTTTTGTTCCCACACATTCATTTTGCAATTTTACGTGTGTCAATTTAATGCATGGGCTACTTATAACACACCAAGACACAGAAAAACACGTATTTCCATATGACCCCTTCAAAGTGTAGTTTGCATCCCCGTATCATACACGGCAACTTTGATTTGCTTGCTCATTTTTCCTTTCATGAATTCGTTCCGTAGGAAGTTTATTGGCCAGAATGCTTCTGGGCCGATGTAGATAAGCGATAGAGCGCCTGCTTCGGCCAGCGTGATGGATGGCACGCGGAGGTGATGTGAGCCGAGAGGTCCGGCTGCGGTCATTAGCCGAGTCACGGAACAGATGACCTGACACATTATGGCTATAATAAAGAAAAGCTTCATTTTCTCAGCTATTGATCTACTATCAAATCAAATGGGCTGTTGGCTTTCTCAGACGTGCGCTCATCCAGCACCGGCGCTGGACGTGCATGGTCCCCACTCGCACACAGGGGTGCAGCGAGAAAAACAGGGCCACCTATCACAGCTGTCCGTGAGCTGGTAATGGGTTTTTTGGGGAGAAACAGTAATAGATGGAGGGAAATGGAGACTGGAGGGGAGGAGAGACATTACACAGCTTTACTGTTCATTTGGGAGCCATCCCCAAACTCCGGCATGCCACAGAAAGAGCCATCGAGTTGGAATACTAAACAGGCACTTTGGAAACCTTGATGAAAATGTCAGTATGTTTTCATTGGATTCCTTGCGATTCATATTTTAGCGAGTGCTTTGTACATGCTGAGCTGGTTTGTTCAGCCACAGAGACCCACCAGACAATTAAATCCATTTCTTTTGTTTCAGTTGATACTTTTTTAAACTTGATTATATATTTTTTTATTTAAATGACATTTCAAAGTGTTATTTACCCAATGCACAGCTAAGCAGAATCCAGGACAGGGCTCAAAAATTCATGGCTGCAGATTTTTATTGCGACGCCAGGTCGATATATGACTAAAAAGATTGTGCGCATTAAAAAAAGGGACGACGAACGAAACCACCATTAAAATCTCATAATCGCCACGCACACAAATGAGGACGGACATTAGTTACACGCTTGTTAAACTCTGACATTTTGTTCCCGTGTTTAAGGGTCAGCAGACTGAACGTTGGCTTTCTCACTCGCATGAAAGCTTTTCCATACTGCGCTTTGCGCTAATGACGAAAACTGTGGCTAATTGTACGTTATGATTGTATTAAAGTCCGCATCATAGATTTTGTTAGAGCGGTTTGATCTTCATTGTCTTGTGATGTATAGAATTGGACCCAGCTAGCTGAAATGTGAATGTGGATTAAGGATTGGTGGAGATCATTGGACTGTTATTGCTGTTTTAACAAGCCAAGTACATGATTGTGTTATTCAGTTGAACTGTTCTGAACGCACAGCATGATTTTATAGATTTACTCGACACGTCTCAGAAAGAAACATTTAGATGCATAAATGAACCTCGCACAACATCTCTTTGTGGCTGTTTGATTGTGTTTTACAGGATTTTAGAGCACCGCTTATGTTTTTGACTTCTGCATCTTGACATGATTTGGTTGTATTTGTGTTTCGTCATAAAAATGTGTATTCACCCTCATGATCTTTAAAATCTTTATGCCGGACACAAATGAAGATATTTTGAGAAATGTCTCAGTGGTTTTGCGTTCATACAATGAAAGTCAATGGGGTTCAGTGTTGTTTGAATACCAACTTTCTTCAAAATATCTTCTTTTGTGTTCTCTAAAGAAAGAAACTCATACAGGCTTGGAATGACATGAAAGTGAATACAAGATGTAGCCGTAGTTCTATTATATATGTAGTGTTATAAATAATGTGTCTCAGTCCTTCTGTTCTCCAGTGTTGTGTCTGTAATATTTTCCCGATGTGAGGGAACTGGGTCACATCACATTGTGACACTGATACACACGACACATGTTTAAACCGCTCTATATATCTTATTATTTGATGTATATTAGAGTTTTAATAGGTTTTACATAATGCCATTTTATTCCTCTTATTGTTTTATGTGTGTATGTCTTTAATTTAACCAGGTCTGCGTTCATCACCGACAAAACGTTGCAAAATGTTTTTTAAACGGAAACAGTGGTGCGGTTAACAGTGGTGCATTACAACACCCTGTTGTAATGATGGAAGTGTTGAACTAAGGCATCAGAGAAGGGCACTCTTTTTGAACAATTTTCGGAGTCTGATGAAATCGGTATAAATACGTGTTTAATACTGTCAAATACATGTCTTCTAATATCTTCGGTTGTTGCGTATACAGAAGCATGTTTACCAAAACCATGTTTAATCTGAGATACAAGGTTTATGACTTGGGAGCAGGGAGATACGAGATTACGCTGTAATTGATAAGAATGGTACGGACACAAACGTGTTCATCAAAGTCTGCGGTCGCGGTCAGCCTTTTGACAAGAGACGACGAGGCTTTAAGAGCTAAAGAAAGCTAATGATGGTATTTACATACATCTTCCTAAACTCTATTTTAACATTAGAGCTATGAGTGATGCAATATCAAAATAAAACGATAAACTGACTAGGCTGTCTAATATATGCGGAAATGAATCTGCACGCAAATAAAGTCGGCGGTCGCGTTGAGACTCTTGACAAGAGAAAAGGCTTCAATAGTTTGTAAATGACTTTACTTGGACCCATTGTTTGTGAGAGCTGTCTCTTAGAAGGAGTAGTTGAAAATGACAGATCGTTTCGCTAGATGAGACCTTAATTCATCGTCTGGTATCGTTTAAAGCCCTTTGTATCTTCACTGAAGCTGTAATTTTGACCTTCAACCGTTTGGAGTCCATTGAAGTCCACTTTATGGAGAAAAATCTTGGAATGTTTTCATCAAAAATCTTAATTTCCTTTCAACTAAAGACAAAAAAATATATAAACATCTTGAATGACATGGGGGTGAGTAAATTATCATGAAAATGTATTTTGAAAGTGAACTACTCCTTTAATACCGTGTGGGTTATATACATGTTGCTGCTGATTGCATTGACATTGTTGACACAACCACCAAACACGTATCTCGAACACTCTTGCACACCGTTTCCAAGAAACGTGTCTGTCAACCAGCAAACCGTAGCAAAATGTTGCGCAGCGGTTTGAGCTTGAACGTGCCCCCTGCTTGTCTTGTGACCAGTCACTTGACCGGATATGGCAGCAACCATTATAAAGGAGGCAGCATGACACAAGTGTAGGGTTGCCAACTTTGTTGCTATGAAATACGGGAAGAAATTTGATCCGTGCAGCAAAGCTAATTAGCATTGGCAAGATGTCATTGCTTCGTATTTGCGTTTACTCTCTAAATGGTTACATACAGTGCTGTACAGTATTTGAAAATTTTGGCACAACTAAATGCACAAAAAGTCGTTCTCATTTATATATGTTCCGTTTCTGTTTTCAGACTTTGCGTCCGTCTGTTTAACAAACTATGTGCATGTGTCCTACAGACAAACTACATTCATGTTACTATTCGCCTTTTCGCTCAAAAGCAACACTGCTTTGTGTGCACCTCTCTTCCTGTGTGTGTGTGCCTCTCTGTCTGTGTGTGTGTGCCTCTCTGTCTGTGTGTGTCTGTGTGTGTGCGTGCGCCTCTCTGTGATTAAATGACAGGTGTCAATATCATTCACAAGTGTCTGGATCACCACCACTGCTGCTGCTGTTGCTTCAATCCGTGGAGCAGTCTATAAACGGGACATGGCAAGTCACGTATGGTACAAATCAGGAAGGCTCAATATATGGGACGTCCCGGCTAATTCGGGATGGTTGGCAACCCTACACAAGTGGTTAGTTTAGATTAGCTCAAACGACTGTTGTGCTGGAGTGTGGAGCTTTATTTGGATTCTATTCAGCGCTGGACACAACACATTTAAACTTCTAGCCCGCTTGGACTTTTTAGATTGTTTCAGGGAGTGGTATTAACATACGTTGTGGAAAAAAAAACGCAAATGCTCTGTTAGGCATGTTTTGATGCTGGTTTGACCAGCTTGAACCAAAAAAGGGCCAGCTAAGGGCCAGAACATGATCCGCTTAAACCACTACACGACCAGCTTAAACCAGCACAAACCAGCATCAGAACTTACCTAACCAGCATATGCTGTTTTTTTCAACAGGGTATTCCATGCTTTTAACAGTCTTGAGTTTTAATGTGTTATTTTAAGTCTTTTGTGTTAAAGGCAAGAGAAGAAATGTTTATCATGTTTACACTATCTGTAGAGATGCAGAGGTTCTGCTTCTATCTGTATTCTTCTCATTTACCTTCAGAACGCAGCGCTGCAGAAACAGAACGTTGCTGTGAAGCATTTATCTTCAGCTGAAGTCAAATAAAGTTTTCACTGAGGATAAATGACCTTCTGAGACACCGGTTTGGGTTGTAGCAGTAGTAGCTAAATTCTGAGCTCAAATCGAGCTGGTTTAAGTAAATAAATATATATACATATATGTCAAGAGTTTGCTTCCAAAATGAGATAACTCAGTTTTTTTATTGTCAGTTCCAATTAATATCAATCAAACTGCATTTGTTTTGTTTTGATTTAACCCATGATATATACATAAATACAGCTAACTAACACAATTAAACACAAAAACACAGTTTTAATTGTTGTACCCTATTAAACTCAGTTTAATAGTGAAAAGTCAGAGTCATGGTGACCAAATGAAGACCAACTGGCGGTGGCTTCACTACGTTCTGTGTCTACTGGGACGCCACGGCAAATGATTTCATTTGAGCATGGTAATTGCTATAATGCATGACTTCTCGTGACTTATTGTCTTGAAGTAACATTGGTTTTGTATGTTGATTCTTGTTTGTAGATTTTATAGTTGACTTGATTCAGCTTTTAGTGTGTTGATGTAGGTTAAACACACACGCACACAAAAACAAACTCTGTTGCTGTTGTCTTAAATAAAAAAAACGCTTGCTGTCATCGCTTTTAAAAACAAAGAGAGATGAAAGACTTTGCTTTAGAGATATTCCCAGCTGAATGCACACTGAGCAAACAAAACAGTGAATATGATGAAGGTGTAAACTTCCACTCCACCTGCGAGACGCTGCCGTTTGTAGGACAACTCCTTAGCATATTAGAAAAATATAACCCAGGGATAGAACAAAGTCTGTTTATCTGTTCGAGGAAAAAAGAAAGGGCTTTACGAGCCAAGAGGAGAAAGTGGTTTTGCACGTTTAGGATTTGCAGTCCTCGCTGATGAGTCCGGGAGAAAAGAAAGCGCTGCATTTGTTTGGGCCCTCAGTTGTGTCAATGTTTAAGCCTATTTACAGCTTTTAATCGGCTTAAAGCACCATTTCTCTCCCTCTCTCGTAATATCTCCAGCTCTCTCTTTCGTTCTTGTTCTGAGTGAACATTAAGAAAACAACAGAGAATTTCTTAAAAAAAGCTTTTGTCTATTTATTGTACCGATTGAATAATACTGAAAGAGCATTACTGTGGTCCGACTGCTTTCAAGGTTTCATTTAGTGTTAATTGTTATCATTTTTTCCCATTATTAAAATGTGTACCCTCTTCAGCGTATGGTCTGTTAAATGTATTGTAAGAGATAAAGTAATGGTAACTAGAACCAATAAAATTGTGCTTTTGACTTTGTGTCTAGTCTGCTCTGATATTTTCACATCTAATGGAGTTTATATTCATTTTAGTGTAGAGAGTCCAAATACTTGTTGCTGGTCATCTGTTTTCTATAATTGGTCTCTAGGAATCAAGTAAAATAATCATATTAATCTAAAGCCACATCCACACGAAGCCAGAGCTTTCCCTATCTAATCTTTTTTTCTTATCACGGCGTTGTCTCAAGAAACATCTGCGTATACATGAAACCCCTTTACCGACTCAAAACTATGTAGGATACATGCCGAATCAGTATGTGGCGCTGTCATTCTGCCACACAGAGATCAACTTAAAACATAACTTTGCGCACTGGAATGATGACATCTTCGTTTAAGAAAATAAATACGGATTGGCTATACACAAGAAAATGTTTTCAGATTTATCCACTCTGGAACCCGGTTTCAGGTTCCCAAAACGGCAGATCGATGTGTACGAAATGGCGATACGATACAAAATCTTTACGTACATAACTAAACGCGTCTCTGTGTTGATGGCCTCTAAGAAGAGTTTCTCTGAAAGCCCTCCGTCTTTACAGGCGAGGTGTAGTGTATTTCGGGGAACTATGAGTTTGATCACAGTAAAATACGTATAGTTAATGATGATTAATTATACTTATTTTATACACTTGTATCAGATGAGGCAGACCCAATAATCGCGACACACTAGATTCACTCGTCCACCAAGTGATCAGCAAATCGTATATCACATCTAAGAAATATTACTTTCCTGGCCTTGGAAACATAACACCCTTACTGTAGTGCCTACAGTACCTTCACCAAAATTATAACGAAATCAAGCAGTTTAAGTGACGTCAAAATGTGATAAAAGGACACAGTCACAATTCGATTGTAGATAACAAATGCGGGTTTATTGACTATACTAAAAAGGGGGAACACAACAACTAAATATCTAAAACATTCACGATACACTTAACATAAAACATAAAAGAAAAGTAACGAAAAGTAAGAGATTAATAAACAAAAGGATTAGCAGTTATACAAACAGGTATTTCATCTCTGCATGAAACCATCGAGGAAAGACTCCTTGTAAAAAGGGGTTTAACGTCTTAACGCAGTTGTTTAGAATAAATTCTATACTTGCATTGGTTCTTTGCTTTGGACAAGGTCTTGTGTCCAGGGAAAGTGTTCTCTGAGTCCAGGTGGTTTCAAATTCGTCGAGTCCTTTCTTGGAGCCGGATTGGCTAACGAAGTCAGACGCGAGCTTTTCCGAAGTATAACTGCCAGGAAAATCTGTCTCCGAAGAGAGAGACAGGTCTCAGGAGGTGATTCGAACAGGAACGCGCGAAACCACGAAAGGAAAACTGAGCGCTGTTTGCTCCGTTCACACGTGTTTTAAAGATGGGGAAATTCACGCCCCTACACTGAATGATCCAATGTGATGAGCTGATTTTGGGGGGAAAATCCAGGTTTCTTTGTTCTGGACATTGGCTCATTTGCATTTATGGTCACGTATAATCTGGACTGTAATAATTCATAGAAAATAGTACATGGAGTATGATATAAAATACATTTCTGTGGTGTACACCATCTTTTAAGGAATAGAGAGAGGAACATTTGGATATAAAACAAGCCATGATTATAAGTTCATCGACCTGAAGTTTGAATAAGAACACAATATAAAGAGGATACACTTAAACACACATGCTTTTGAGGTTATAGTTGAGGCCGAATAACATGGGGACAAAGATACAATGTGGAGATGTAGGTTTAAACCCGTTTTACTATTCTTGTGTGGTTAAAAAAAAAAACGAGACATTCAAGACTAGTCTGACCATTTGCCCTTATTCCTGTTTAACACATCTGGTGTCCCTGTTGGAATTTCTTTGAAGTCCAATGAGTGTTTGTTGGGATTCATCCTGGTCAATTGATGGATGTGTTACAAGAGGACAGTTGGATCAGACTTGCTGGCGCCGATTGTAGTTCCACCAAGAGGTCATGGTTTTAACGACTCTCAATGGTCCTCTTTATTTCAAACAAACCCTAAATTTGCTGATGCCGATTATACCCTTATTGATAGGTCAGTGGTTTTACGACGTCCCAAAAGGGTATTCTCTGTTCGACACCCGGATCTGTAATCACTGGTGCGACCCCCTACTGAGAGGTCACGATGTTTTACGATGTTGCAAATGGTCACCTTTGTTCTGGATAAGATCCTACATATTCCCCCCTTCGGCCGATGGGGTTCGCATAGAAGCTTAGGCGGGCGATGTTTGGTCGGATCGTAATGGTCCAGGTGACAGGTGGGTCTTATTCATCCTCAGTGCTGTGGTGCCCTGACAGTGGGTCGATCTCGATCAGGTTTGGTTCGGGTTCAGCTTGCGTGTCCCTCTTCTCGCGGCTCCGCTTGAAGGTCCGAGGAAACACCGCGGTACACTTGTTTACTGACTCCTGCATTCCGTTGACCCTTCTGTAAAGGACAAAAGATAGGCCAAGGGTAAGGGCATATCCTAACGTGGTGGTTAAACATAGTGCGGTGTCCGCAGCGGTCCAGGATCGGACCACAGGGGAGTTGGTAAGAGCAGACATCCGATCAAGAGTCAGTAAGGCCTGGTCGATGGGGGTGATATCGATCAACTGGAGTCCCCCCTCTGCAATCCTCATCTCTAGTTCAGGACCGAGGGTGAAATTATAGTCCTTGAAAAAGGTAGAGACCTCCAGCTCGGTGTGGTATTCTTCGCTGGGCAAATGATAGAGCGCCAAATCATCAATGTGCAGGATTGCGTCCTTCGGAACTTGAATCCACATGGTCTGATTAAGTAAGCTGATGCGAGTGGCGGTATCATGCTGGTCATAGGTTAGAGTTGCTACCCGAGCTGGAGTGTTGACTAACCAGCGGTCTCCCACAATTTCGGCCTGGGTGTAGGTGACCTGGACACGAGGTTTAGCTTCCGCTGGGCAGCGGGTGTCGCTTCTCATGGGGTGCATACCACAGATTCCCTCTGTGTTGTCCCGGAGGAATGGCTTACTTGGACAAAGGTAATGGATATCTTTGGTCAGAGTACACATGCGCAGGTTTGGGGCTAGGTACAGCTGGTCATTGCTGTCGTGGTACGCCACCACGTCTGGTGTGTGAATCCGAATATGGGTGCTACCTTGCCAAAACCCGACATTTACCATGTCTTTGAGTCTGTAAATATTGTTAGACTCAATAATGGGTAAGTTCAAAAGAAATGCTATCTCGCCTTGCTCGGGGGCTATGTGTAGAGGAATGGCACTACCCAGAGAGTATGCAAGATGCGCTTGAAGGGGGTTGGTTGGTCCTGAGGTGGCTGAGGCCAGCACAGTCTGTACAAGGCTCAGCGGTACCAGGTATGGAGGAATTCTGCCCATGGCGAGGCTGTCCACAGACGAGCTCACTTCTCGCAGCATGTCTGACATCAGTGCTGTCACAAGTTGAGCATGTGCATAATCCTTCTGGATTACCGAGAAGAGCTGCTTCATGGAATTCACAGTCTGGTTAAGGAGGATACTGTGGGTGTTGAGGACTACTACAGTGCCCTTTACCGACTTGCCTATGGTCTGCAGGGTTTCGCTTTGAATTGTAAGTTGTGCTCTCAGCTGGGGAATTTCAGTCTGAATCTCCTTCACATGTCGCCTGACAGTGGCTAGGCTCACGGCGTTGACACTGGTGATTCCGAGGTTGAACAGAGTTCCGACTGCGGCGGCAGCTCCCAGTAAGGCTCCTAGGAAGCGTTTGCTGCGCCGGTTTTGCCCACTCAGGTCGGCCTGAGTGACAGTCATCTTCTGAAGTTGGGTGAGCATGTGGCTGATGTCGGCCTCCGCATGGTCTAGCGCAGTTTGTGTCCATCGTCCTCCAGCCCATCCGACTTGTGGTGCTACAACGGGGTAGTGTGCTCTGTAGACGTCACGGGAGTTGAGTCGGACGTACACCTTTTGGGTGTGTGTCCGGCAGTTGGTGACAAGAAGGCCCGGTTGCTCCCTCAAAACGATGCCTGATGTAGGGCCTAGCGACACAACGTCTGGCTGGGGCAGTCCTCCAGTTAGGCCAAGAATCAGTGTGGCAAGCCCCAGCAGCATCCTGGTGACAAAGAAAAGAAAGAAAGCAGTGGATAAGCGGTGACATTCTTGTGTTGGTCAGCCTTCGTTCGTAGCTTTCTCTAATGGTGAGATCCCTGCTGTTGACTCGGTGAGGAGGGAGTTCAATCTAGTTAGTGTTGCCCCCCCCTTCTCTCTCTCGCCCAGAGGCTGAGTGTTTCTTAATCTGGTTGCGATGGACCCATTTGAGGATTGGTTCTGTCTGTCCCCGGCTAATCCTTATCCTGTAGGCGACAGGGGAGAGTTTGTCAACAATCTCGTAGGGCCCAGTCCAGTGTGGCAAAAACTTCTTGGATAGCCTATGTGAGGCGGTCTGCAGTGGCCGGGCGAATCTGTAATACCACACCCTATCACCCACGTCCAGTTCCTCTCGTGATGCTTTCTGATCATAGTATGCTTTCCGCCCTTCTGCAGTTTTCTGGAGTTGCTGTTGAGCGAATGCAAACCCTTTTCTCAGATGCGTGTGCAGCTCCTCGAGGTACTGGTGAGTGGTGTAAGCTGTGATCAGGTTGGAGTCTCCGGGCTGGTATAACAGGTGTAACGGCAGAGTCATCTGTCGTCCTGTCATCAGCTCGAAGGGAGGCACACCGGTTGACCGATTCGGGGTTGCTCTAACAGCCATCAGCACAAGGGGGAGTTTCACATCCCAGTCCTTCTGGTTCACTGCCACAAACTTTTTTAACATACTGACCACTGTCCGGTTGGTTCGCTCCACTTGGCCGGATGAGATTGGGTGATGACTGATATGGAGTTGGGACCGTACACCCAATAATTTCCAAGTCTCTTGCATAATCTCAGCCGTGAAGTGTGTTCCTCTGTCTGAATTAACCCTCAATGGCAATCCGAACCTGGAGAAGACGTGGTTCATCAAAAGGTATGCTGTTGTTTGGGCTGTGTCGTTGGGTGCTGGAAGGCACTCTACCCACTTGGTAAACTGACATACCACCGTCAAGAAGTATTTGTTGCCCCTCGTTGTCCTGGGTAAGGGTCCGACCCAGTCGATCTGTAAGTCTGACCATGGGAAAGTTATCCCTCTGCGTTGCAGTGGGGCTCTATGATTTGGGTTTGCCGGCTGGAATTGGCAGCAAACCAGACATCCCCTGACATACTCTGTAACATCTTGCTGCATGCCGGGCCAGTATGCCACCTGCTTTAGTGTCTCATAGGTGGCTCTGATACCGTGGTGTCCAGCACACGGTGCGTCGTGGGCATACATTAGCATGACCCCCCTTTGGCACTGGGGAACCACAAGCTTTGGTGTTGTGAGTTCATCAGGGGCGTACCAGAGGATGTTGTCTGTCACACGCAACGTGTGCTTTATGTCATTCAAACGCTTGAGGCCGGGCACTTTAACAAGGTCAGCAGACGTGATTGGGTAGGAGGAGGGGTCAGAAAGGTGGTTCAACATAGCTTGTGTGGTGTCGTCAGAGGCTTGGAGTGAAGCTATGTCATCGTTAGAAATCTGGGGAGCTAGTGATAGAGATTGTGAAGCCGGGGAGGCAGCGTCAGCGAGACTTCGGCTGCGTGTAACTGCCGCCACAGAGCGGGTGGGTGGGTGGGTTGGAGGCGACCACGGGTCGCCATAGAGTGCACCTGCTTTCGCAAGGGCATCTGTCTGGTCATTCAAGTCTTTGTCTTGGCCAGGTTGTTTCGAATGCCCTTTTACCTTTTTCCAGTAGACAAGCATGTCACGTTCCCTTGTGATTGCGTTGCATGATTGGAACAGGTGTTGATGCTTGACTGGCTTGTTGTTAGCAGTTCTGAACCCATTTTGTGTCCAGCCAGGGAGATGGCATGTGAAACTCAGTCTGGCGTAGTTTGAGTCCGTGCAGATAAGGATTTCTTTGATGCTGTTAGCCGCGGCAATCTGGAGGGTGATCAGAATGGCTGCCACTTCCGCCCACTGTGATGACTGTGGTCCCAGGTTGAAGTGTTTGGGTGGACAAGGTTTGTTGTTTACCCACAAAACACCTGCTCCAGCCTTTAGGGTACCCTGGTGGTTGTATGAGCAACCGTCGACGTACGCCGTTGGCATGCCTTTGCATACATTTTCTTCAAAGTACCTGTGAGTGGTGGATTGTTGCAGCTGGGTTTCCATTGTCTCTAACGTTGTGGTTGGTGTGTCATCAGAGCAGCTTTGACAAGCGGCAAGTCCATTGCCCAGTGCAGACCTGTGATTTTGAGCATACCGTGCTTCAATGTTGCGTCCTTGGAGGGCCATCAACCACATGGCTATGCGTGCATTGGTGACGACGCCATCTCTGATACGTTGACTATTGAGGAACATGACAGGCTGGTGGCAGGTCTCTATGATCACCTTTTGTGCTCCAATGTAATTGGAGCATCGCTGAATTGCCCACACAGTGCAGAGCAGGGCTTTTTCACAGTCTGAATATTTCAGCTCGGGTGGGAGCAGAGTTTTGCTGGCATAAGCGACCACTCTCTTGTCCTGGTCGTGTCGTTGGTACAGACCAGCGCTGAGGCAGTGGTTAGAGAATCCAGCTTCGAGGTAGAACTCCTTATGAGGATCGGGGTAGGCAAGACATGGAGCTGAGCAAAGATGTCGTTTGAGCTCAGTCACAGCCGTGTCCTGGGCTTCAGTCCACAGAAATGGGCAGCCTTTTTTTAGAAGGGAAGTTAGAGGTCGTGCAATGTCGGAGTAATCTTCAATGAACTGTCGTGAGTAATTGCACACTCCTAGGAAACTTCGCAGTTCTGAGATGTTTGCAGGAGTTTTAATGTTCTGTATGGCCTGAATTCGGCTAGACTGGGGCTCAATACCATGTGGTCCTATGAGAAGTCCGACGTAGTTCACCTTGGTTTTACCCCATTGTCCTTTATGGAGAGCAATCTTAGCACCTGCTGTGGTTAGTTGGTCCAGGACATGGTCTATCTCTTTTAGGTGGTCGGCTACAGTCTTGCTTTTCATTAGGACGTCATCTACGTAGATGAGATTGCCTCTTACTCTGGCATCCGGGCACGCTTTGTTAAGGAAGATGTTGAATTCGGCTGGTGAGTTGGCATACCCAAAGGGGCACCGTGTGAAGGTATACTGTCGGCTCCCAAAGGTGAAAGCCAGCTTGTGTTGATCTTCCGGGTGCACCGGTATAGTCCAGAATCCTGAAGCTACATCAAGTGTAGAGAAGATGGTAGCCCCCCTTATCCTGGGGAGCTCTTGATCCAGCTGAGTCATCGGCCATCGGGACAAGGGTACTTGTTGATTTAGTTTCCTGTAATCAATTGTAGGTCGCCACTTGCCATTTGGTTTGAGGACAGGCCATATGGGTGCTGAATAGGTACTGTTACAGGGCCGGATGACACCCTTTTCCAGCATGGAGTTGATGATCTCTTGTACTGGCTCATGTGAAGCAATGGGGATTTTGTACTGCCTGACGAACGTGGGGGGAGCATTTGGGTGCGAGGGAATTCGCACCATATGAAGGTTGGTGAGGCCGCAGTCTAAAGAGTCTTTGGCAAATGACGCTTTGTACTTATACAGGACCTGTCGAAGTTTTTGGAGGTCTTCCCTGTCCTGTATGGCATCTGCATCCTTCAGGATTTGTTGAACTTGTGCCTCAAATCCCGGGTAAGGCTCCTCCATCGTTGCGTCATCTGTCTGGTTGACAGTTACAGGAGCGTTGGGTTCATTGTCTTCACAGATGGGTTGGCTACAGACAGTGTACACTGAAAGATAGTCTTTGGTCATTTCGGTCCTGCACACCTGTTCTTTAGCGATTGGCATGACAGAAGCAAGTGAGATCATCTGGAAGGGTGATGTGAAAGCTGTGTTATCTAAGCTCCCCTCCGGAATCAATGGTGGTGGGATGTGACCTATGACTGGTATGGTGAGTTCAAAGTCATGGAAATCTTGGCTGATTAACCATCCTACACGGTAGCCCTTAGGAAGTTTAATAGGTGTAGCCGTGCAGTTATTAAACAGGATGTATACTGCACGGGATGTGACTTCAGTGAGGGGTGTGGCTTCCAGGGTGAGGCCAAGCTCCATGCAGTCCATTGATGGCTGGAAGTAGGCCAGTGTGTGGTTGAGAGTTTGACCACATCGCATGTTGAGCCGAACAGCGACCCCTTTGGTGTAGGCTGGTACCCGCGGTTTCAAGTTCATTCACCAGGGTACAGACTTCAGGGATGGTCTGACCCGATGCAAGGTGTGTGTGGTTGATGGGGTCCCCAGGGGGTTGTGAGATCAATGGGGCCCACACCACATCATTAATAGTGTCTACGTGAGCTTGGAGGCGGACAAGGACATCTGCCCCAAGGTAGATGTCATGTGGTGAATCCTGAAGAACAAGGAAGTAATGGGTTAAAAACCGGCCATTCCAGTTCAAGTTCAAAGCGCAGACTCCTTTAGCAGTCACCATGGTTGACAGGTGGGAGTCTAATGGGAATCGCGTGCTTTTAGCTACAAAGGGAATGTCTGGTGTGTGTAGCATGAGTGCTTTAAACAGCGTGGCGCTGATAGCTGAGTTGTCTGCCCATAATGCCAAAACAGTGTCTGTTATTTCCATGTCGTTCAGGTAGATTGCTTCCTGGACCAGAGGGCAGTAGTTATCTGGGTCCTCGGCCGGTTGTAGGGAGCAGAGTGGAGTCCCTGAACTTGGCGCTGACCTTGAGTCGGTGTTCTCGCGACCGGCTGGGGTTTGGCCATTGACCTCTGTGACCTGGCGATGCACTTTGACTGAGTTTATTGAGGGGAATGGCAGTGGTTCTCGCACTTGAGCCCAGATTTTTAGTTGTTTAAAATCCATCAGCGGCTCGAAACGATCTAGCAGGTCCTTGCCAATGAGGAGAGGATAAGTGTCCATTGGTGAGATGTAAACAGGATGTACCAGGCTCATGGGACCGATGGTCAAGTGTATGGGAGCTATTTGTTCCATTCGGACCTCATTTTGGCTGTATGACTGTACATTCAACGCGCACCTCTGCGGCTGGAGGGTCCGATTCTGTTTCTTAGCTTCTTCCCCGAGTCTGTGAAACAACTGGGATGACATCAGCGTGAGGTCAGCTCCAGTGTCAACAAGGGCTTCCAACCTCACCTCATGTTCCAAGGTGATGGCTAGATATAGTTTCCTGGCCACTCCTTTCTCAATCAGATTTCCCAGCAGTCTTGGTGCAGGGGCCTGTGTGGTGACTGACAGGCAGTTGGGGCTGGTTTCTGGTAGTTCGGTTTGAAGGCAGACAACTAACACAGCACTTTCTGGTATCTTGAGATCTTGTTCAATGATTGACAGCACCGTTTTGTCTGAATCTGGGTGCTCGGCCATAAGTTGGGGTGTTGTTTCTGAGTTGGTGGGGGCGTTTGCAGAGATATGTGAAGTGTCTTTAGGAGGGGGGCATTCTGAAGGATCGTCGATTTCCTCCACGTGTAGTCACAAGGAATCTGGCTTATCCTTCTTGTTTTGCTTGTTGGGCCCCTTTTGCATCAACTCCCTTAGTATCTTCAGGATCTCTGCTGACTCTGAGGTCTCTGTTCTGTTCTGCTCTGCAGAACAATGAGGTTTTGACAGGTCACCGGGGTGTTGAGGTGCATTCCTCTGGTGACGGTTTGGGCTGGTTTCCCTTGCTACTGTGGGTCGGTGATTCCTAGGTCGGCGGCTACCTTCCCATGCCGCACCGCCCCGTGGGTCATCCCACGAACGTGGCCTGTTCCAGGGCCTCTCGGGGTATCCTGCCTGACGCTTAGGTCGAGCACCAGTGCGGTCACGCCGTTCCTGGCTGACCGGAAAATCTCTTGCCTCTCTGTGGACAGGCCTAGCGTTGTAACGTGGTTGGGAGCCCTCCAGAGTCAGGTCGGGGTATTGCTCGGAGACAGGAAGTATGACAGGATTTTTTACAGTCTTTTCAGAGGCAGTCTTGTGTTTCACATAGGCCTTATGGGCTAGGTCCCGCAGCTGTTGAGTTGTCATGGTGCGGGGGCATGCCGTGACTCCTAAGTGGTGGCTCACGCTAGGATGCAGGTTACGCAGGAACAGAGTTCTAAAGTTAAAGTCCTCCTCCATCTCTGGCTCATTTCTGGCACCAAAGTAGGTTCGTCTCAGTCTGTTATAATAGGCCTGTGGGGTTTCGAGGCGACTCTGTTTAAGGTCCATGGCAGCAACAAGTCCCTGTTCGGACTCTGGGTCTGCAAACTCCCTTATTAGAGCCTGCTGCAGTTGCTCATAATCCCCTTTTACACTGTCGGACTGCCGGTCTAGGAAGCTGCGCACCTCACGACTGGATGTAATCCTGAGCAAATACAGCCTGTCTCCGGTGGGAACATTTGGCATGGTTTTCAAATGAAAGTTGATATCTTGTAGGTAGGCGTGTATGTCGTGTCCTCCTGCA
Organism: Triplophysa tibetana; assembly: GCA_008369825.1. Classification (NCBI taxonomy): domain Eukaryota; kingdom Metazoa; phylum Chordata; class Actinopteri; order Cypriniformes; family Nemacheilidae; genus Triplophysa; species Triplophysa tibetana. Next base: position 6,068,305 of record CM017899.1, read on the forward strand.
GGGTTTGGTGTAAACGTAGGGATGTTTCTGGCCAGCTTGTCCAGGTCCTTGGGTGCCATGCTGTGGTTTGTAGGGGTTCTTTGGAGACGCTTCCACCCCTCAGTGGCAGTCAAAGGCTCTTGGAGGCTGACAGGTGACGTTTTTAAACTGCAGGCTGGCAGCTTCTCCTTGCTCGGAGGGTGCTTGGCTGGGAAGTCTGATCTTGCTTGCCGGGGGAAGGTCAGGAGTGTAGCCCTCCCCCTTTCGTTCAGCTTGAAGTATATATGCGTACTTCAGTTCTCTTTGCACGGTATCAAATTCAGACCGAAGTTGGTCATGTTGCTGAGCCAAGTCTTGGGCTTCAGCTTGGGCTGATTGACAGTGTCTCTCAGAGGCTTTGAGTTTTGCCTCTCTCTCTTTCAGTTCAATTTCAGCCCGTCGTAATAGAGTCTCTGCTTTCCGGAGCCTGCTTTCTAGGTCCTCGCGGGCCTTCTTTTCCAACCGTTCTCGGGCTTCTGTGTCTGCACGGAGGTCGGTCACGGTGTCCTCGAGCCTTTCCATCTTTTCCTTTAGTTCGGAGTCGCACTCCTCTTTTGTCCGCCCCTGGGTCTCTAGGGTCAGTTGATCTAGGTTTTCCTGGGCCTCTGCCTGGTTCCTACGGGCCTCCTCAGCCTGAAGCTTTAATGCCGTTGTCTCCTGCTCCAGGAGGCTGACGTTTCCGTCGCTCAGCTTCAATTGGGCGATGAGGTTGTGGGCAAGGGTACCAACAGTCTTGGCCAGCTCCTTGTGGGTGTAGCTCTGTGTCGGATCTTGGGCCATCAGCTGGTTCAAGTTGTCATCCAGCTGCTTACGGTCCCAACCCTGTACGTCCTTGGTGTCGAGAGGGAGCCCCTCTGTCATTGCGCTCAGCCAGGTCTCTAGCTGGTCCCAGTGGGTGGCAGGGCTAGGCGATCTGGACATACTGGCACACTGAGGGTGAGAGAGAAAAGCACAAAGGGCCAATGCAAGTCCTTACAAGTTTAGTGAGCTCTATAACACTTATATATTAGCTAACTGGGTGAATCAGTCAGTGACGTAACTCAAACACCTAATTATCCTAGCGGTGAATTGGCAGGGTGGATAGGAGGCGTATGAGTGAGAGTGTGGGCACAGGGAAGGGGTCTTAGTAAATGTGTTGATGGATTTAAACTTAGGGTGTCATTCTAAATTACAGGGAAGTTTACTTCATCAACATATTACTGAGAATTCCCTGATGGCTCATGCAGATTCAGTCTTCCAGAAAACAAAATTAAATCAATAACAAAACAAAATGAAAAGATAGGAAAGGGGGCACGAGATGACTGCTTGCCCTGGCTATGCTGGTTGGGGGTGCTATGGTTTCGTATAGCCCAGGGAGGCAGCTAAGCTAAAACAAAAAGGGAAACTAAACAGTTTGAAAATGGGGGAAGGGAGTATCCCTACTTCTCTTTCTGCCTATAGAAGAATCTGTAGGGGCTGTATCTTACTTGCATAGACCTGGCGTGAAGTGAGGGCTTCCAGATGGGTCCCAGTTAAACAGGTCCAACTCTCCGACCGCTCCGGACACACAGTAGCAAACAGCCCGGACCCCAAGCCCTACACGCCACTCAGGTGCGACCTCTCAAACAGTTATGACTCTCAGCCCAACCTGACCGTACCGAGTGGGTTGCAGACTGGTGGGCACAGAGAAAGCTGGGGTTTTACCCGGGGGTGCCACTCGCAACAGACATAGCCCGTAGGCTTTTCTTCCCGCTAAATGGCACTTCCCGTTGTTATATACCCCAGAATTGCTGCAGTGCACCAGCCAGCGCTATTGGTCCCCCACTAAACATAGGAGTGCCAGTGGCTGAAAGTCTCCCTGCGTGCCGTCACCTAGAGCCGGGGACAGAGGTATCCGGGCAATCCACCACCAGCGCCAGACACGCCAAGAGAGCCGGATCCGCTCACCGGGTACCACGGAGGAGAGTCGTCACTTCGCTACCCAGGTGCCCTAGGAGAAATGCAACCTATAAGGAAACAAGAAGGCTGAACAGGGGTAGCATTAATAGCATAGCCAGGAATACACAGGGATGGGCAAGCAAACGATAAAAGGGGCGAATGCCTTAATCCAAAAATAACAAATTGTGAATCAATTTAAAATCAAATCATCAAATATTTAATCCGTAAATTAAATCATCTAATAATTTAATCAAATTAAATTAATGATGTTTCTAGGTAGGGGCTGTATGGGGAGTAATGAGGAATGAAAAACAAATAAACCTACAATGTGGAAAACTGAAATCAAAAATAAAAAAAAAAAGGTAACCTGAAAACTAATTATTATTATAATAATAATTAATTAAACTGAAACTCAAAATCAAATAAGTAAATAAATAAAAATAACTGAGAAATCAAAACAACAATGGAAACGAGAAGGTAGAGAAGGAAGAGACTGACTGAGAGGACCACAAAGGGGGCGTGGTCGAGCCACGCCACAAGGGAAGTCAGGGAGGAAGGGGTGGAGTTTAGGAAAGTGTTAGTCACTTACAACACGCTACACTGCCCTCTGGTGTTAGTCAATCATAACACCATATCCTCTGACTTCAACGTGATTACCGTCTCGTTTACACAAAAGACTTTAACAATCACTTTAAGATGAACATTCAAGCGGCAATTTCTGTAGGAAAGAATTTACATCTAAAATAAACGTCAAAACACAAGTCAACAAATTATTTTCCGGATTGGGTCTACAAAAAAAAATTATGTTACAGCATTTGACGTCTGATTTATATAAATTCAAATCGCCCGCTTTAGGGGCGTCACAGATGGTGACGTTCGATCTCGGCGGATCTAAGCTACGCGTCAGTTCATTACCTGTACGCGTGCGGCAGGATTCTTCGCTGCCCAAACTGGGTTTATAAACACACAGTAACATTCAAACAGACACACAACGGGATTTCTTCGCCGTCGTACAATTAACTTGATCAAGATTTTAAAACACTTCCCTTTTAACGGTCTTCATCTATTGTTTAACTGCACAACATCCAGTAAAGTACAGCACAAAAACAATATCCCTCCGCCTTGTCTTCCGAGGAAACAAAAAGCACGCATTAGCTAGCTAGGCTAATGGTTCAACTTCGGGAAGCGGTGTATGTTTAGTTGAACACTCATTGGAACATGCATCAATGGCTTTACATCAGTCTAAAATACACAAAATTCGGCCGTATACATGAAACAGGGAGGAAATCCGCTCCACTATTTCCTTCGCACTAACAAGAGGGTTTCTTCGCTCAAATTAGCCGGTAAACAATATTTGACTCACTATAAAAGATTTCTTCGTTTTATAGGGTAAAATTTAAAATAGCAGTTAGCTCGACCATCATTAACAGTGACTGGAATTTCCTGGATTGAAACTCAGAGTGTGTTTCGGCGCAGCAACTTCGTCATTCATTCAAAGAGCGAGTTTTAAGTTTCGCTCAGCGCGCATTACACACAAATGCCAACACAAATGAACTATGATACTGGTCTTTGTTCACAAACAACGTTTAAAACTGCCCGCATTCTCCACCAATTATGTAGTGTATTTCGGGGAACTATGAGTTTGATCACAGTAAAATACGTATAGTTAATGATGATTAATTATACTTATTTTATACACTTGTATCAGATGAGGCAGACCCAATAATCGCGACACACTAGATTCACTCGTCCACCAAGTGATCAGCAAATCGTATATCACATCTAAGAAATATTACTTTCCTGGCCTTGGAAACATAACACCCTTACTGTAGTGCCTACAGTACCTTCACCAAAATTATAACGAAATCAAGCAGTTTAAGTGACGTCAAAATGTGATAAAAGGACACAGTCACAATTCGATTGTAGATAACAAATGCGGGTTTATTGACTATACTAAAAAGGGGGAACACAACAACTAAATATCTAAAACATTCACGATACACTTAACATAAAACATAAAAGAAAAGTAACGAAAAGTAAGAGATTAATAAACAAAAGGATTAGCAGTTATACAAACAGGTATTTCATCTCTGCATGAAACCATCGAGGAAAGACTCCTTGTAAAAAGGGGTTTAACGTCTTAACGCAGTTGTTTAGAATAAATTCTATACTTGCATTGGTTCTTTGCTTTGGACAAGGTCTTGTGTCCAGGGAAAGTGTTCTCTGAGTCCAGGTGGTTTCAAATTCGTCGAGTCCTTTCTTGGAGCCGGATTGGCTAACGAAGTCAGACGCGAGCTTTTCCGAAGTATAACTGCCAGGAAAATCTGTCTCCGAAGAGAGAGACAGGTCTCAGGAGGTGATTCGAACAGGAACGCGCGAAACCACGAAAGGAAAACTGAGCGCTGTTTGCTCCGTTCACACGTGTTTTAAAGATGGGGAAATTCACGCCCCTACACTGAATGATCCAATGTGATGAGCTGATTTTGGGGGGAAAATCCAGGTTTCTTTGTTCTGGACATTGGCTCATTTGCATTTATGGTCACGTATAATCTGGACTGTAATAATTCATAGAAAATAGTACATGGAGTATGATATAAAATACATTTCTGTGGTGTACACCATCTTTTAAGGAATAGAGAGAGGAACATTTGGATATAAAACAAGCCATGATTATAAGTTCATCGACCTGAAGTTTGAATAAGAACACAATATAAAGAGGATACACTTAAACACACATGCTTTTGAGGTTATAGTTGAGGCCGAATAACATGGGGACAAAGATACAATGTGGAGATGTAGGTTTAAACCCGTTTTACTATTCTTGTGTGGTTAAAAAAAAAAAACGAGACATTCAAGACTAGTCTGACCATTTGCCCTTATTCCTGTTTAACACATCTGGTGTCCCTGTTGGAATTTCTTTGAAGTCCAATGAGTGTTTGTTGGGATTCATCCTGGTCAATTGATGGATGTGTTACAAGAGGACAGTTGGATCAGACTTGCTGGCGCCGATTGTAGTTCCACCAAGAGGTCATGGTTTTAACGACTCTCAATGGTCCTCTTTATTTCAAACAAACCCTAAATTTGCTGATGCCGATTATACCCTTATTGATAGGTCAGTGGTTTTACGACGTCCCAAAAGGGTATTCTCTGTTCGACACCCGGATCTGTAATCACTGGTGCGACCCCCTACTGAGAGGTCACGATGTTTTACGATGTTGCAAATGGTCACCTTTGTTCTGGATAAGATCCTACAGAGGTCATGTGAATTTCTTGGTCTTGGCTCCCTTGATCCAGAGTAATTTTAGAGGCCAAACATCTAATTCTAACAGAAGTTGAGGGTTGTCAGCACCACGGCCAGCGCCCGCAGACAGAGTCCTTTTCAAAGCAGGCAGTAACAGAGACAACTGAATATTGTGTTCAGGACCCCGGCCAGCTCCTCTGAAGCTGCCGTGTTTGTGCCTAGAGCAGCAAATGTCTTTGAAGAGGTGAGGAGTTGACCAAATGGTTGTGCAGATGTATTCAGGGTCATACTTTTCTGTGACCTTTTCTCAGATGTTTTTTTACAGTCCGAACATGTTATCGCTCGGAGACGCTCTGTGATTCTGCATTCATAGTTCAGAGACTTCACAGAGTTCCCAGTTGTGTTTCGTTGAAGCTTCGTCTCTGATGTTTCTTTTGAAATACCTTGAGATGATTATTGACAAACAGCAAAAGTTTCTGTAGCTCATAGGTCATGGGTTTGATTTTCAGGTTGCATATGCTGATCAAATGTATAGCTGCATTGTAAAGGCACATGTAAAAAGTTTAAGTTCATATTTGAGACTTCTTGGGTTATTAATGCAAGCACAGGTTAAGACCTTGTCGAGACATGATCTGACTGTAGGCTTTACTGTTTTAAGCGTTTGTCAATAGTTGTATTGTCTTTTTAAAACGTTTTATTTTAAATTAATTTTGAATCCTTTAATGAAGCCTCGTATGAGAAATTCTTCACATGAGAAGCTCTTCTTCATCAGCTTACATAACTCCTGAAATAACAACTCCAATGCTCTGAGCTTTAGCTCATCCATTTCTTAGATCTCTTAGCTAGAAAACACTTCTGTTGTAAGTGTGTCACAGAGAAGCGGGAGGCACAATCCCGTGCGGTATTAGAGCGAGGCCGTGCGCTTCAGACGCAGCAGAGATGAAAGACACAGGTGAAGAGGAGCTGATGAGAATATGGAGGAGGAATCAGTAGCTAATTAACTTTTTGCTGCAATGAATCCTTTGAACTGTCATTGATGTCTAGACGCTTATGTAACCATATTTCCGCTACAGAAACGACATGATGGCTCAATTTACCTTTAAGAACGCCACATACTGGGCCAGGCAGCTGTGCTGCGTGCTTTACTCATACTCATACACACACAAACCAATGCACACTCTCATCGCTTTGATGTGAGACCGTGAGATTAGAGTCATTAAACAATTCAGCCTTGAACTGAAGCAACTCGAGGAAATTCTGGAGGTGGGGTTGGTGTGGTTTACATGTGGGTTGTGCGAGGACATTTTGAGGAATAAAACGTGATGAAGCTCCAAGAGAAGAAACAAATGGAGAGCGAAGGGGAAAGAGAGAGAGAAAAATGAAATACATTTAAAAATATACGTTTAAAAATAAAACAGAGAATAAGAATAAAACAAAGAATAAAGACAGAAAAAAGGAAACAGAGGCAAAGAAAGATAGACAGACAGCAAGAAAAATGGACATTAAAAAGAGGGAAAGGCATACGGTAAAAGAAAGGTAAAGCAGAAGGACGTACAGCAAAAGGAAAGGAAGAACAAAGAAAGACTGGAAAAAGGTAGAAAGAGAGAAAAGAAGGTAAGACATTCAAAAAATAAATTAAAAACAGAAAGACAATCAGAAAAATGAAAGATAAAACAGAACGTGAATGAAGATCAAGGAAAGACAGACTAAAAAAGAAAGATGGAAAGGAAAAGACAAGAAGAAAGGGCAAAAAGAAACAAAATCAGACAGAAAAAGAAAGAAAGAAACAAAGAAAGATAGACAGACAGGCAGAAAATGGACATATAAAGAAGGAAGGGCAGACAGAAAAATAAAACAGGAATTGATAGAAAAAAACAGATTCTTACAAAAAGAAGGAAAGAAAAGGTAGACAAGAAAAATGAAGGCAGATAAAACAAAAAACAGACAAAAAAGAAAGATAAAAAACTGAAAAAGAAGGATAAAACGAAAGACAAACATACAGGAAAAGAAAGATAAAACGGAAAGACAGACAGAATAGAAGTAGACTGACAGAAAAAGGAACAAGGAAAAATAGATTGAAAAAAAAGAAAAAGAGACCAAAAAGTTAAAAATAAAACTGGGGAGGAAAAGCATGGAAATGGGGAAAAAAACTAAAGAAATAAAGATTGTAACAAGGAAGAAAGAAGACAGACAGTCAGAAAACAAAAGACAATACAAGTGAAAATATGGAATGGAAGAGGTAAGGAAAGGAGGAAAGAGAAAGAGGGGAAAACAAAGATGAAATGTAACAGGAGGCACACATACTGGACAGATAAGAATGTGGTGTGGGTTCAGTGAATGAATGAAAACTCAAGTGTTAACAGTGAGGTCATGGGGTTCGAGTGACACATGGATTGATCAAATAACCCCCAGACTCACTGTAGTCACGTTTGATAAAAGCATCTGCCAAATTCAGAAATGAAAATGTGTTCTTTAGCCAATGGATATGAAGCGATTTCACCACGTTTACTGTACCGCATCAAATGTTTCCTAATCTGACAGCTGCAGCGCAGCATCTCTCCACATCTGTGTTCACTCTCTCTCCACATTTTCACATATTTAATCAGCACACGCCTCACGCTTTCGCCTAAATATAGGTCACCGCTCCGAACACACACACACGCACGCGTGGATCTGAAGTAGCTTATTACTCATACTTGGCGAGTACAGCAACATGACAGTATAGGTGATTTGTGTACGCTCAGGAAAAATCGAGGCACTTTAGTTGCATTATTGATGAAAATGAGTCCCTGCTGGTGTGTTCCAGTGATAAAGCTTCTGAATTAGAGGAAACAGATACGGCGGAATACTTCACCGGCACAGCGTGAACTTCCCCGGGAAAAAAAACGGGGAATCGGGAAAGGATGAAATGAAGTGGCAAGCGTGAGTGTGCTAGATGATGTACAGGATTCCGCCGAGGTTTATTGACAACATTATACATCAGCCGAGCACAGAAACGGCGCTGTAATCCCCAGCCGTGAACACTACAGCGCATCGAACAGCTGCCCGTCTTCAATTAACACGTCACGCTGTGGGCAAGATTTGCTTAAATGATATATCTGATGTGTTTCTCTTTGTACTTTGCGTCTTTGGTTAGGTTACCAAGATATGAAAGTTCTTTCATCATTTACACAACCGTGTGTTTTTCCAAACCTGAATGAGTTTCTTTTATTCAAATATGAAGATATTTTGAACGTTGATAACCAAGCAATATTGTGGGATAACAGAGAGACACTTCTCGAAATAGCTTCTTTTTTGTCGCACTGAAGAAAGAAAGGCATGCAGGTTTACGACCACATCTGAGGGTGAACAAATGAAGACAGATTTTTTTGGGGGGCGAACTGTCCCTTTAAAGTTTTTTTAAACTTGCCTCCTTCAAAAGCAGTTCCGAATTTCCTCGAGGTTTTGTTTGAACACACCATTGGTCACATGTGAGCGACCTGCATCTCAGATTACCACGTCAACACAGAGTTAGCGCCATCCCTGATGGGACTGCTGATCTCAGGCCAGATGGGAGCGTACAGTACTGTTAACACAGACCGCAGTGGGACCACTGATTTTCAATTTGCTTTCCATTAGGGATCAAACCACATCAGAGCAGAAAAGCCCTCATTAGTGAGTCTCTCTGCAGTTTTCTCCTCACCCATATCCCATTTTCTGCCATTTCCATCATGCTTATCAACATCATGAAATAAGGGCTATTATCATAATTGCATACAAATGACGCTGTGGAATATTCACAACACAAACCTTTGAATCTCGTAAACTGGAGCTCATTCAGGGCCCACCCTGTCCCAGTTGGCCTCCCAATGCAATTCTGGCTTCCATAAGGTCATTAGCATGCAGCGGACGTGACAAGTCTTTGGGGGGGTATGAATTGCGCCCACTATACGTCATTTATCTGCGTGCGCCATCCGATTCGCTGAAGGAATTATGCAAATAAGGCAATGGACCGAACACACCGAACAAATGTGCACTTCTCATAGCTCAATTCCCCAACTTACCCAGACATAAAAAAATGGTTTTGTAATGTTAAAGGGACAGTTCTCCCAAAAATTTAAGTTCTGTCATGAATTTACTAACCTCAAGTTGTTCACAACTTGTATACATTTCTGTGTTCTGTTGAACACAATAAAAGATATTTGGAAGAATGTTCATAACTGAGATTTCTATGAACCATTGACTACCATTAAAATGGTTGTCATAATTGCCCCAGAACTGTTTTTTTTTCCTAAATACTTCCAAATATGTGTCTTTATTTTCCAGCAAACAAAGAAATTCATACAAATTTGGAACAGCTTGAGGCTGAGTAAATCATGCCAGAATTTTCATTTTAGGGCAAACTATCCCTTTAAAGTAAAAAACCTGAATACACACAAGAATCTGTTGTAACCTTAATAATCAGACTTTTTTAGCATTGTTTTGATTACTAAAACAACTTCAGAACTTGAATTTTGAGTGTTTTAGCATTGAATTTGGGCTGTTATAATCACGGTTATTTTGGACAATATTGAGATCTCGATTTTTTTACACTTTTATCACTTTTCAGACAAAATAGAATTTTAAAAACTTTTTAAAAAGGATTTTAAGCTGTGAATTCCACTGAAATATAAATGTAAAGAAATGGCACAACGAAACCACCGTAAAGCAGTGAGTGTGCTGTGCATTTATACCACAAGAAAAAAGAGGATCCTTGCTAAATGGAATCCGGCACAATAATCGTTCTACCTCCACTTTTTTTTTGGTAATTGTTGAAGGCCGATTACGATTATTTTCCATTAATTGCACAGAATTCATTTACAACAAATGTAATAAAAAATGCAGGCACACTAAAAAACACCCAACTAAATGATCCTGCTGTTTGAAAGTTTAGGGTTACTTATTTATTCGTTAAATATGTATTTTTTCACTTTTTAGAATTATAGTGAATGTTATGACACAAAACGGAGTTTAGGAATTATGCTGTGACTATAAAACGCAAAAGAGGTCCAAAACTATGTCATCTTCACTGTTGTCACACTTTTACCAGTTAAAAGTTTTGGGACACTTTGGTGAGATGGTTCTCGTTGCCTTAAAAAACTATAGATTAGATTAGATTTGATTCAACTTTATTGTCATTACACATGTACAAGTACAGTGTAACGAAATGTAGTTTAGGTCTAACCAGAAGTGCAATTAGCAAGTGCAGATATACAGTGTGAATAAAAACAGAATACAATTTTAGGGAAATACTATACAAATGTTGTATGAAAATATGACAGTCGATATGTACTATGAAAAATATATACAGAAGGCTATATACTGTGAACATTAATATACAGGTGGTTATGAACAGATAACAATATAGACAATACAATAGTGCAAGTGACTTAAGTGTGCATTAATTACAGACATTAGCTATTAAAGTTACAGTGCAGTAGATGAGTTAATGCAGTTATTAAAGCTACAGTGCAGTACATGAGTTAATGCAGTTATTGAAGTTATAGTGCAATACATGAGTAGATGCAGATATACAGTTACAGTGTATTAGATGAGTTAGTGCAGTTATTGAAGTTACAGTGCAGTAGATGAGTTAATGCGGTTATTAAAGGTACAGTGCAGTAGATGAGTTAATGCAGTTATTGAAGTTATAGTGCAATACATGAGTAGATGCAGATATACAGTTACAGTGTATTAGATGAGTTAGTGCAGTTATTGAAGTTACAGTGCAGTAGATGAGTTAATGCGGTTATTAAAGCTACAGTGCAGTACATGAGTTCATGCAGTTGTTGAAGTTATAGTGCAATAAATGAGTAGATGCAGATATACAGTTACAGTGTATTAGAAGAGTTAGTGCAGTTATTGAAGTTACAGTGCAGTAGATGCGTTAATGCGGATATTAAGGTTACAGTGCAGTAGATGAGTTAATGCAGTTATTGAAGTTACAGTGCAATAGATGAGTAGATGCAGTTAGTTATGCAATAGATGCAATAGATGAGTTACAGTGCAGTAGATGAGTTAATGCAGTTATGAAGATCTGAAAGTGACTGTTTAAATGTGTGAAATTAGTTTAGAAGACAGAAGCATTATTTAGCAAACATAGATGTTTTTTTCTCATCACGAAACTGACATTTGATTTAATACAAAATGTTTTTGAAATGGACGACTTTGACTGAGAAATGTATGTAGAGCAGCCAGTAAGAGCACAGAATAGATGGGAACTCCTTTAATATTTGTTTTAATGTATCTCAGGGTGAGACCTCAAGAAGCTGCATGGTTTAATTTTAATTTAGCATAATTTCCATAGTTCCCTTTGTTTTATTTCAAAATTTTGATGAGTTTATTATTATTCTAAAATATGAACACATAAGTCCAAAAATGTTTTACCGGTAGTGTATTACGAGCTCTTATTGTCTACTTTTTCTTCATTTTTTTTGTCCTCCGTTTGTGTTTTTTTAATGAATTTTTTTATTAGATTTATGTTGGGTTTCTAAAAAATGGACAAACCCAACGGTTGCGTTATATTAAAACCTATGCTGAGTTGTTTCAACCCAAAATGATGGGTTGGTTTAAGCCATTGTTGTGTCAAATATAGACATTTTCTGGATTAAAATACCTCAATAGTTGGGTTTGTCCATTTTTTTACCCAACTTTTGGTTAAAAATAACCCAACATTTTTAAGTGTAGTGAATTTGTCCCCAAGCATCTAAAATGAGATCATGTCTGGTAACAGTAGATGTGCTTGGGGATGAGTGGAGTACACAGCAGATGACAAACGTGTTTAACACTCTCATTAAACCGATCTAGACCCTTTGCCATGTAACCACAGAAGAGCTGTGTGTCTTTGTGCGTGTGTGTGTTTCCGCCTGTCCTGCTGCGCGGGCCGATGGAGAATTTTTCATGGTCACAGAATGCATTTCTATTATTTTGGAAATAATTAGCTTCCATTTGTTCTGCTTTGATGCTCGTCTGGTTCATACACAAAAAAATCAGAATCTCTATCAGGGGACTGCGTGTGTGTGTGTTTCTTTAATCATTTCGTCCTCGTATTCCTTTAATATGCACAAGCTCTTGCAGTTCTGTAACAATCCCTGAGGTCGAGACCTTGCAAGCAAATCTCGCGGAACGAACACAGCCGGCTGTGTGCTTCTCATCACACGCTTCTCATCTCATCACTTACGGCCGTCGCCAAGACAACAGAACACACGTGCACATCACATTTATAATTGGCTGCAGCCTACAGGCATCCCGTCACCATGGAAACCACAGAAGCGAATTGGCCTACCGTCGTAATGTTGTTACTAAAGAAAGGTTGGATGAGAGTGAATACATGAGATGTGTTCAGAATCCAGTATTGGTGTGCTGCATACTGCACAGTGTGTACTGCATAAAATGTTTAGTATGTAGCATGCAACAGCAAGCATTTTTAAACAGGAATTAATGTCTGGTATTGCACTTTTAAGTTGCAGTCCGTAACTTTTTTTAGGTAAAAAATGTAACGATAAATACTTATCGAGTGCATTAGCAATCAGTGTTGATGACTTTTTCTATCTATTTACAATGGTAAGCTTATAGTAATGATAGACAGATCTATTCTTGTATATCATTTTTTTTAGAGACTGGTTGTTTTTTTCTTTGACTTGCATTCTAATGGCCATAACAGGTTGAAGATGTCAATATTCAGCTTGTTATGTTTTGTTTCACATCCGTTCAGCCTGCGATCCGTTCGCACATTCAAACAAACATTATCGCACCAAAAGAAAGAACCCGACCCTGCGCCGGAGCATAGCACCGGAGGGAGGAGAAGACATTCACCTCCCTCTCCTCGTCTCCATCTCGTCTCGTCTGTGTTTTTATGAGAGCTGAAATTGTATTTGCGGTTGAAATGAAAGTGATCGCCAGAGACGCGGTAATTATACATAATGATTTTTCCCAGCAGGCTCCGGGCGCCCATGCCACTCTGAAGAGACGCACGCCGAGACGGAATCGCAGAAAATGATAGAAAATGGTTTTAATTATTTTGCTTCAATACTATCTGTTCATAAAAAAGCTCTTCGGGAAGGACCACCTTTCACCTCTTGATTTTTCCGTAAGAACCGAGAGCCGAAAGCGTTCCTCCATCTGGAGTCGTCAGTCATTCGGTGCTGTTGTGCGAGATGTGTATCTTGTCCCATCACGCCGTGCGCCTCCGCGTTTCTCTCACTGCTGCCAGATATTTTCGGTGAGGTGCAAATTAGCGAAAGACGGGATGTAGAGAGAGAGTGACACAGTGCTTCCATCTTGTTGGCGATTCACGACATTTTACAGATCAGTGCCGACAGGATCACCTCTAATGGAATATTCTGGGGTGTTTTTAAGGTTTTTAACAAATATACAAATATCTATCATTATTTCTCTCTCTCTCTCTCTCTCTCTCTCTCTCTCTCTCTCTCTCAAGGGATTGCATAATTCTATCTGATACACAGATATTTGCTTTGAAACAATGTGACATGGTAAAAAGTTCTTTATGTATATTAAATGTGAATTTAATTTTGAATGTCGGATTTCCCCAACACTTTTCGAATGCCCAGTAAGCAATGCGAACAAAAGGCAAAAGATTCTTTATAGAACGAACCTAGAACGACACTCTCGGTCAAATGAAAGTGTCTTTGGTGTGTTATAAGTTGCCCATTCGTGTACTGTATCAGACAGGTACAATTTTCAAATATTTAAGTGTTGTAACAAAAGATACATTCTATCTAAAAGACCGCCCAAATGTATACGCAAGTAAGGTGGGCAAACCTGTCAATACAATTGCTTTGGAACCTGATGATTCAAATATGGTAAGAGGCGTTACATTTCCGTCTCACACTTCAAGTATTCGTCCAATCACTACGCACTGGTTAACTGGCCAATCATAGCACACCTCGCTTTTCAGAGCGATGAGCTTTGTAAAAAATCTGTGCGTTTCAGAGAGGCGGAGCAAAGAGGAGGTACAAACATGCCCGGTATGTGGAAAATACAGCGTTTGTGAACCTTAAATCATGCATACACATACACATCTAAAATAAACATTTATATTTGTTTTAGCAGTGTCATAAGACCCCTTTAAACAAGCTGTTGTCTTGTAAGTTAAAGGGAAATTCAGCAGGGGCGTGGGGACTGAAGCATGTTGGGCTCTGAGTGTATCCTGAGATAGATGGACGATGTAAGCCCTCATTGATCGGGCTGGCCGGGAGCGTGAAGGGCAGGGAGATGCCTGGATTTACGTTCGTGAAGGGAGCCATTCAGATGGACAGCTGTGTCTGTGTGCGTATGTGTGTGTTTGAAGGAGAAATACAAAGGCATGAAAGTTTGAGAGCGAGCCGCACACGGACATCAACACTGAACTTTGGGGGTTTGACGCTAGCCCTAGTGAATATCAAAACTGTTAAAGGGATAGTTCACCCAAAAAAGAAAAGTCTTTCACCATTTACTCACTCGCATGTCATTCAGTCTTTTGCAGAACCCAAAAGAAGATATATTTGAAGAACGATGAAAACCAAACAACATTGAACCAAATTGACTTCCAATGTGTGAACACAAAACCACTGAGACATTTATCAAAATATCTCTGTAGGTGTTTCACTGAAGAAAGAGTCACAGGATTGGAATAACATGAGTGTGAATAATTGATGACAGAATTTTAACTTTTGGGGAAACTTTAAAGCTTCTGTAAAATATTTAATTTCCAAGCCATGTCCTTCTTCAGAGGCCTGAATGTCAAGTATCAAAGGCATCATGATATGATGAAATCATATCTTTTGACATATATTCATATTGTGCAATAAAATCTTCCTGTAAATGATCAAATTCAACTTTAGAACAACAGTTCGTGTCAGATTTTGTCTCTGTAAAAGATTGCCTCTCTTGTGATCGTAACATTAGGTAAGCGCAGATGTTTCAAGCTCACATCATGTCAGTAAGACGCTGATCAGTTGTTTTCTTTTGTTTGCTGCAGATTCGCTGTTGAACAAGACACAGTTTGACGCATAGAGACTATATTATATATGACACTATGTCTGATGTGTGAGAAACCCTGTTTACCTAATCCTTTAATTCCACAGATTGTTTGATTTCTACTATGCATTTATTGTTTTTGAACTAAAACTTCAGACGTTATTTTGAGGAAGCAGCCTTTTAATAATGTGAGGTCTGCTCTATTATTAGCCATTTTTCTATATTTTTTAGGGATAGTTCACCCAAAAATAAACATTTGGTCATCATTTACTAACCCTCTTGTCATATTAAACCAGTACGACTTTCTTCTGCAGAACACAGAAAAATTATTGGTTTGTAACCAAAAATCGATGGAAACAATCGACTTCTATTGTATTGACACAAAACCAATGCACGTGAATGTGTAACATCACTTTTGGTTACAAACATTTTTCTTTGTGTTCTGTGAAGGAAAGAAAGTCATACAGGTTTGAAATGACATGAGGGTGATTAGATGTTGACCAAATTTTTGTTCGGTAATGTAGTAATGTATTCTTCTAAGGCATTTTTATAAAAGCAGCGACATAAATATTTTATTTCAACTAAATCAATATCTTAAAGGTGGGGTGGTTGATTTGAAAAGGTGCTAACTTTACCCTCCTATCACTAAAATTGTAATCCCACCCTAAATGCCATTCACAGTCCAAAGCCACGCCTCCTCCAAAGACACAAATATATTTCGTAAATCCATGTAACGAATTACAAACTAAATCCATTAAATTCTTCTCAAAGCATGTACATACCTGTCCGAAAGAACTAGAGTAACCATCGTCTTTCAGACCCTTTGCCAGCCATAGCTGTCTTCATTGTGTAAAAGCTGTAAATCATAGACTCAGAAAAGATTCAGAGTCTCAAACTTTAGTAATATGCCATTGTAGAAGCTTGGGGTATTATTTCCCAGTGGACTGATAAAGACCTATCCAGACTGTAGTGTCTTGTTTTAAGAAAGTTCTTTGTCGTGTGAGAGTTATTGAGTAGATGTGCTGTCAGAGTCTGATCCCAGCATCTTAAATCCCATCTGTGTATCGTTGCTCTGTTCTATTGAATGATTGACCTGATGCTGTCTCGTCCTGTTGAATGCCAGTCTTTCTGGCTGTAGTCATGTCTTTAATTGTGAATGGAGTCGTGACAATGAGCTCTGCTAAATGAACACTTTAAATCCCTCTGTTTCTGACACTCACTTCAGTACTTTTAATTGGAAAGAAATGTTTTGAGATGGAACCAATTAAACATCTGCTTTCAGCATCCGGCTTCCCTTTTTCTACTCGACAACTCAGAGAAAAGCTGAAATCTGTTGCAGCCAAGGTCATATTTGAACTGTACTTGAGCAGGAACCCATTGCTTTAACGTCCATTTTTATGATTGTTGGTGATGGAGAAGATTGTCTACATGGTAAAAGTCAGATCCACCTACATTTTGGGGACCGGCCAATTAACTGTCCTCATGATGAAAATGTATTCTTTAAGAAAGTGAAGGATGCTTATTTTAAAATATATGTTGTTAGTCCCTGTGAAGATACCAAAATGAATGTTAGCGAGAGAGATGGCTCTCCGTAATCTACAACTATAAAATAAAAAACAAATGCAAGCATAGAGAAGCTCTGTTTGATTCTTCCGTCTGAAATCTGACTTTTTGTCATTTTGTACTCGGCTGGAATCCTTCAGCACACAAACATGCATAGTCTGGAAATGAAATACTTTTATTTTGACACCATCACTTTGAATGATCGACTGGATCACAGATGAATATCATTTTCGAGTGTCATAGCCGCATGTGCAGGCGGCCTCATGCGTGTGTGCGTGTTTTGTGTTTGTGTCCGGGAGATGCCCATCACTGCACATGTCAGTGTATGATAATATGAACAAATGAATTCATTTTCTCTCCATATTTCCCTTCCGTACGGATTCATTACCGACCCTCTATTGCTTTTCCCGGCCGGCGCGCGTGTGTCTGCCACATCCATGAGCATCTTTGGTTTCTCATAAGGCCTGTTGTCAGGTTGTCATGACGATGATGGATGGGACTCCAGCGTGAGTTCACTGATGTTAAGGCGGCGCTGGGCTCTGTGAGAGGTGTGTGTTCAGAGACATTGTGTCCCGGTACTGCACATCTGTCAGGGGCATTTCTATTAAAACCTAAAGCTGTACACATGGATGCTTACTAAAACTTTACAGAATACAGGTAGTATCCATTCATCTGTTTGCTGTAATTCTCTTTTAAGCAGATGCTAAATATTTACAGAAATATGTTGCCCTTGTAAGTAGACTCATCCACTATGCTCTTTATTATATATACTGTATAATATATAAGTATATACAGTATAGTTCTGTAGGATACATTGTGTGCATACATGCAGAATATATAATATAATATTATCATCCTTTATTATTAGTATATTGCATTTTATTGCTTTATTTTATTGCTTTTGTTTTTTCTGAAGTATTCTTTTTTACATTATCAGCTCATCATAATTGTATCACAGTAAATCCAGTTTATTCCCTTGGATCTGAGGGTTTGATACAGAATAATTAAACTCAAGCTCTGAAGTGGATCTTCGCAGCAGGTCGCCTGAGACCCAAGTCACTGTGAATGTGTGCGCGGGCTCAGCTGGGAGCACGCTGCTCTTGTTTTAAAAAGGAGAGCATGGGGCGGATCTGAGCGCCGGGATGAGGAAACGTGCGTGAGATGTGATTTCTGATAGATTTGCAAGGATGAATATTTAATCACTTTCACTTCGGAAATTACACTGGTATGGTTATGTGATGTACAGCGCTTGACAGTGACTTCAGAACATCTTTTCAGATTCTTAGACTGAAGATATGGGTCATCCATTATAAGACAGAATACAATACCAACACAACTCAGTATGGCCCACCACAACCCAACACAGCTTTCACAACCCAACATACTCCAACACATCTCAGTATAGCCCACCACAACCCAACATAGCCCAGAACAACTCTAAACAGCCCAACACAACTCATCATATCTCAGTAAGGCCCAACAGAACTCAGTATAGCCCACCTCAACCCAATACACTCCAGTATAGTCAAACACAACTCAGTGTAGCCCAACATAGCCCAGGACAACTCAATACAGCCAAACACAACACAGCATTATCCAGCATAACTTAATACAGCCAAATACAACATAGCGTAGCCCAACACAACCCATCATAGCCCAGCACAACTCAGTGTAGCCCAACACATCCCAATATAACCCAATACAACTTAATACAGCCCAACATAACTCAGCACAACTCAATTCTCCCCAGCATAGCCCAACACAACTCTGTGTAGCCTAACAAAGCCCACTGCATCTCAAAACAGCCCCAAACAACCCAACATAGCCAAAAGCAACTAAATACAGCCAACCACAACTCAGTGTAGCCCAACACAAACCAATATATCCCAGCACAACTTAGTATAGCCCAACACAACCCAACATAACTCAACACATCTCAAAACACTCCAGTATAGCCAAACACAATTAAGTGTAGACCAACATAGCCCAGCATAACTTTATACAAACAAATACAACTCAGAGTTGCCCAACACAACACAACATAGCCCACCACAACTCAATACAACCCAACATAGCCCAGCAGAACTCAAAACAGCCAAATACAACTCAGCATAGCCCAACACAACCCAACTTAGCCCAGCAAAACTCAAAACAGCCAAATACAACTCAGCATAGCCCAACACAACCCAACATAGCCCAGCACAACTCAGTGTAGCCCAATACAACCCAATATAACCCAGCATAACTTAATACAGCCAAATACAACTCAGCGTACCCCCAACACAACCCAACATAGCCCAGCACAACTCAGTGTAGCCCAATACAACCCAATATAACCCAGCATAACTTAATACAGCCAAATACAACATAGCGTAGCCCAACACAACCCATCATAGCCCAGCACAACTCAGTGTAGCCCAACACATCCCAATATAACCCAATACAACTTAATACAGCCCAACATAACTCAGCACAACTCAATTCTCCCCAGCATAGCCCAACACAACTCTGTGTAGCCTAACAAAGCCCACTGCATCTCAAAACAGCCCCAAACAACCCAACATAGCCAAAAGCAACTAAATACAGCCAACCACAACTCAATGTAGCCCAACACAAACCAATATATCCCAGCACAACTTAGTATAGCCCAACACAACACAACCCAACATAACTCAACACAACTCAAAACACTCCAGTATAGCCAAACACAATTAAGTGTAGACCAACATAGCCCAGCATAACTTAATACAGCCAAATACAACTCAGAGTTGCCCAACACAACCCAACATAGCCCACCACAACTCAATACAACCCAACATAGCCCAGCAGAACTCAAAACAGCCAAATACAACTCAGCATAGCCCAACACAACCCAACATAGCCCAGCAAAACTCAAAACAGCCAAATACAACTCAGCATAACCCAACACAACCCAACATAGCCCAGCAAAACTCAAAACAGCCAAATACAACTCAGCATAGCCCAACACAACCCAGCATAGCCCAGCACAACTCAGTGTAGCCCAATACAACCCAATATAGACCAGCATAACTTAATACAGCCAAATACAACTCAGCGTACCCCAATACAACCCAACATTGCCCAGCACAACTCAGTGTAGCCCAATACAACCCAATATAACCCAGCATAACTTAATACAGCCATATACAACTCAGCGTACCCCAACACAACCCAACATAGCCCAGCACAACTCAGTGTAGCCCAATACAACCCAATATAACCCAGCATAACTTAATACAGCCAAATACAACTCAGCGTACCCCAACACAACCCAACATTGCCCAGCACAACTCAGTGTAGCCCAACACAACCCAATATAAGCCAGCACAACTTAATACAGCCAAACATAACCCAGCACAATTTAATACACCCCAGCATAGCCCAACACAACTCTCTGTAGCCCAACATAGCCAAACACAACTAAATACAGCCCAAAACAACTCAGTTTGGCATATCACAACTCATTAAAGCCCACCACAATCCAACATAGCCCAGCAAAACTCAGTACAGCCCAACATAGCCAGGCACAACTCAATAAAGTCCAATACAACTCATGATTATTCAATTCATTTCAAGTTTATTTATATAGCGCTTTTCACAATGTGCATTGTTCCAAAGCAGAAAAACACAAATACACAAAAGTAAAACACAGCACAGTGCATGGTGTTTATAGACGAGCAAGATCATTCTAATAAATAATATTTAGTAAATAAATCAATATTATTACAGTATAGACCACCACAACCCACCATAGACCAGCACAACTCAAAAGAGCCCTACACAACTCAGGATAATCCAACACAGCAAAAACCAAAAACATATTTAACACTACTAAAGTTAACCCAGGCCAACACATCAATTAATTATTGATGCGTCGTTATTGATCTACTTATGAGATATCAAGCATCAAAGTTTGATTTCAAGCATTCATTTCCATCTTTGACATGGCCCAACTCAGTCAATATTAAAAGTATCAAGGTTACATTTTCACAGAGTGCTCTTTATATGTAGTATGATTTTATTTAGAAAACCAAAAAAATTTCCACAGGCAGGGTCTCGATTATGATCAAGGTTTGAACTCGAGATCAAGACTAGAGTTAAGTTTATATTTAGGACTTGGAACGGAAAGTCTCCATGCGTGTCTTTTTCGAGTTCTCTGTCATTTAAACTGGAGCACTTGTAAATACGATCTTTCTTGTGGGAACGCTGACTGTGCACCTCACCTCACAGATAAAAGTTTACTTTCTGCTGTCTTGTGCTCACACAAACACACACACGAGTCGATTTGTGTGTCAGGAGCAGGTCTTAGCTCTCGTCTCTGTCGAGAACAGACACACAAAGACTTTAAAGGCTGAAATCCTGCTGTTTTGCAGATTTATACCTGTACCACCTACAGGACTGACTCTCCCCAGTTCAGCAGCTCAGAGCGCTGCATCTTATTTCTGCTGTGTGTTCAGATGAAGGTGAAAAGGGCAACTGATAGATTCCCTTAGAAAACTACAGGAATCCAAACTGTTTAGTTAAGATTGGAAGATTGGTTTGTACGACGGCAGTTTAGTGCGATGTTAAAAATAAAAAAATCCAAGATTTCAAGAATAAAGTCGAAATGTTTATTCTCGTAACATTTCGACTTTATTCGCGACTTTTCTACGATATTTCGATATTTCGACTTTATACTTTTTTACTTTGTGTAAAATGCAGAGCACGTCACTGTCCTTTTTTACACAGCCCTCCAATCACAGTGGAGAAGAGGCGGGACAAACATTACATTGCCCATCCATCTTACACAACAATGGAGAAGTTAATATGAATGGTTACTGCAGTGTCATATTAAGTCATATTCTTTACAATAAGATACTAGTAGGCTAACTGTTGCAGATATACTAAATCACAGCAACCAACGCATCTCTGGAAAAATGCGCAGTGCGTTCTCAGGTGCCACCAGCTGGTCGTTTTCAGAAGAGCACCAGGTATTATTATTTTAGCTGGCTAGACACAGTTTAATTGATAGTGTATTGGTTAGTATAGCCTATTAGTATCTTATGCACTTATGCAATATAATGTAGCCAAACCAGAGAATGAAGTCCAGAGGATTGCGGCATTCCTTACTACGCAATTTGCGTAGCTGTAATTCATATTCGGAGATTAGGCTAATTGTGAATGATCGTGGATGAATGACCTCTGTTTACGAGTGGTTGGAATTCATTGACACACACACATTTTACTATCAAAACGGAAAGTTTTGGGGAAGGTTTGTTTTACGTGTAAATTGAAAGGCACAATGAGTGGCTGGATGCCATTCGATGCATTGCTGCAACAGAAAAGTAGCAGCTTAAATGTTCAAGGTCTGTAGAAATTTCAGTCTTCAGTTTCGGAGTCTCTGCCCACAGCCGCGTCTTCATCATACAGTGTTTGACAGACTTTAATGTCTTCTGATTTATTAATAAAAATATTCATTTGATCTGTCAGTCTCAAGCAAGACCGCGCACTGAGGAGAACTCCGTGTACCTGTGTGAAATCCTGCAGAAATTATTTAAAAGGCCTGTAAGCAATTTTTACAGAAAATATCTCTTTTGCTTGATACATATCGCTGAAATGGATGTCATAAGAAATCGTACCTGTCCATGTGACAACCGTCTCTTTGTAAACAGCAAAAACATTCTGACCGGAGCGATGTTGTTTAGCCAATCAGAAGGCTGGAGGGCTTCTCTTCCTGTCAGTCACTCTCAGCATTACGCTTCTGCTGACTTCACATTTGCTGGCTCGTCTTGGAAGGGCAGGAATTTTAGGGAGTACGGTTATTCTGACTGTTTAAGGCCAGAAACATATTTCACCTGTGTGTTGTTATTTATGTCATGGCAGCTGTAACTAACTTGCTCAGCAAGATTTCTTTCGAAATGCTGTGACTCTCGTTGAGAAAGAGGAAACTGACAGTAGAAATTTGGACCGGAGATCTCGCAAGTTAGCGCTTATATTTTGATTGAGGTCCTTCATGAATATGGGAAAGTACAGGGAACATTTTACTTAAGTCTCATCTGTAGCTCAGATATTACTGAGGAAAAATGAGCAAGAATTCTGGCAAACTAGAATTTTAGAAGACGTCTCAACAATGTGTCAATGTGAGCTCAGATTTGTCAAGTCTGCAATCAAAAGTCAATATTATTTAAGATCTCGATATGAACTCAAAAATTTCTCATTGAATTAACCCAAATCTGCACAATTGAGGCTGGAGATTGGAATAACTGATGAATATCCTAAATCTACATTCGTTTTACACCATACGTGGTCTTTAACAATTTTCTCATTTGTTTCTGTTTTTGTTGTGTGAAAAATACAGCGGTTTTGAA
This sequence comes from Triplophysa tibetana, assembly GCA_008369825.1. NCBI lineage: Eukaryota > Metazoa > Chordata > Actinopteri > Cypriniformes > Nemacheilidae > Triplophysa > Triplophysa tibetana. Next base: position 6,091,408 of record CM017899.1, read on the forward strand.
CCTTAAGTCGTCTATACACATTACATCTAAAACAAACGATAATATTCATTTTAGCCCCGTTATATGACCCCTTTAAACATGAAAGTTCCTCCGGCTCACAGTGTAGTTCTGGACTGCACACGTTTAGCTCATTCTTTCATCATCCTGCTTCTCTCCGCTGATGCCCTGCGGCCTCTCCCGTTTCTCCTCATCTCTCTTCTCATTTCTCTGAGGTCTCCTCTTCTCTGAGAGCACTCGCAGAATTATTCTCCTATTCTCCTCACACTAATAAACATGACGTGCGCCGTTTCCATTGCTGGAAAACCTCTTCAAAGTAAGTGTTGCGTTAAATTGTAATCTGCTGAATTGAATCCCTGTGCAGATTTCACTGGAATGGCTTTCAGTCAAAAACATAATTGATGTTTTTTTATCTATAAGCAAAGGAAATTATTTTTTATTTTATTTTACATTATGCTTTCTTCAGACAGGTAGATTTGGTTCCCAAAGTAGTTTTATTCGTAGGTGTTAGCTCACTGAAGGTGTTGGAGCAGAGTCGGTGTGAGTAGATTCAGGGAGGCCCCTGGGAGGGAGGGGCTAACACACTAGACTCATGAATATTCAACATGCTAATGAGAAGCAAATGAGGGGTCTGCGAAGATAATTAGAATCGTGGCCAGAACGGTCTGGCACGCGTGAGACAGATGCTTCAGTGGTCTGATATAAATTGTAAATACGGTGTCTCTGTAGTAAGCGCTCATGGACGGATGAGATCATTTATCTGCATCATCAGCAATTACATCTGTCTGTCAATCAAAGTGACACACCCACAGGAATATTTCATTCTCTCTTACGGCAAACAAAAGAGCATGATTTGCATTTTTTACTATAGTAAAAAACATTGACCTACAGTACTGTTCCTTATACAATTATAAAAGTTATGAATCTTGGAAGAATATTTTCGAGAAATGTTTGAGATGCTGAGATATTCGAACGCACATTTTTCGAGATCTCTTTTGAAACTCTAAAAGAGAGACATGTTTTTCTAATAGGAGATAAATTGCCAAAATGATTTTCTCAGAAGGAAAATCTACCGAGCAAAAGTTTCCATTTGCTCTCCATAAATCATATTGCTGTCTAGGACGAACTAGTGAGATATTAAAGAGATCTGGTTTGTGATTTTCGTTTGTTTGGGTCCATTTCTCTTCAGGGATTTGTAGTGACAGCTACTGCAGATTTTCAGTGTTTCCCGTCATATGTATGTGTGTGTGTGTGTGTGTGTGAGAGAGGCGGTTTCTCTCATTAAAGGCTTCAGGTCGAAGATCTGCAGCAATGCAACTCAGCTGCAATAGTCTGCAACCAGCAGCACAGACGCCTCCATTAAACACACACATTCGCACAAGATGATGCAACTTTGAAGGATAACAGAGCAGGGAATCTGTGAAAGTGTTGCGGGGCAATGTTTGTATGAGTGAGTGTTTCAGTGCTGGAGTTTTATATGTATCTGTTTTTTATTTTGCCTTACATTTTGTCTTCATCACATCGTTTGAGTGTGTTAACTATATCGCTTCTATCATAATAGAATTCGCCAATAAAACAATTCAGCAATTCAAACTCTTTTTTTTGCTTTTAATTGTGTTCTATCAGTATCTATACATTTAAACAACTTCAAAGTTGTTTCTGCTCTTTGAACTAGGAATACAAATTAAATGTTGTTTATTATCTTTTCTGGTCCAAAAAAATATGATTTTTTTTTATTCGTTGTCCTGACAATTTTCATTTTCATTTGGTCATTTAGCAGACGCTTTTATCTTTTTTTTACATTTACCTGTCAAGTATTCACAGAAGAGATGGGTTTTAAGTTTTGTTGTGAATGTTGTGAGAGATGTGGTTGACCGGACTGAGTTTGGAAGAATGTTCCAACAGCAAGGAGTTGTGAAGGAGAAGGCAATACAATCCATAGAAACCTAGTGTGTGCGTGTGTGTTACAGCTCAAAGTGACGAAACACATCCCAGAGGAGACGTTAATGAAAAATGGCCTGCCTTTATTGAATTCCTCAAGACCATAAAGTGTGTGTGCAGGCTACTGTGTTTAGACCAAATGTCCCCACAAAGATAGTAACTCTAGTCATTTTTGACCTTGTGAGGCGTTTTTGGTCCCGTGAGAAAAATAGCGTATACAGTAAATCAAACTAAATGGTTTTTATTAAAAAGTGTAAAAATGCAAGTTTTCTGTGATGGTTGTTATGTTTATGGACATGTATAAATGTATTAAAACCCACTTAACTATATTTTGGGGATGCGATTATCTATGCAACACCTGCCTTTGGGGACATCTTTAACTATAAACAGACATTTTAAAGATTTTGTTTTTTCAAATTGATGTTGTTGCCCCTTTGTGTAGGGTGCATCCCTTTGCGGCCCCCAAAATAAAGACTTATAATCTTAAACTTTGAATTTTTATTGAACCAAAAACATATTTGGTCATACAATTCTGGTACATTAATTATTTTGGTTGGTGGTCTCATTTTATGATGTTTGATTGCATACAATTTATGATATATTGCTACATTTCATAAAATGCCACAAAATCTGTGTCCCCCTGGATCCATCTTTGCGTTTGTGCGACAGTAATAGATCAAATAAGATTCTAAGCAGCACTTCATTTACACAGACAAAACAGTTTTGACTTTAAAGTGTCAAATACAGTTTAAGATGAAGAGTGTCATTTCTGAGCACCAAACAGAAAAAAAGATACAAAAAAATGGCATTGGTCAAGCCCGGCCCCAAACTCAGGCCATTGGATTTTGCCAGTCGTGAAATTCAAAAGAATACCCTCTTGACTTGTTCTTTGCATTTTAGATGAAAGTTTCAAATGTGCTTCAAAGAATTCATGTCGTAAACCCCACAGACATTGTGAACTACTGCGACACACTGAGATTGTGAATTAACTTTATCTTTATGTTTGTATTTCAGAAGACAGAAAGTTGTTCGTGGGGATGCTGAATAAACAGCAGACGGAAGAAGACGTTTATCGTCTTTTTGAGCCTTACGGAGTCATCGAAGAGTGCACCGTATTAAGAGGACCTGATGGAAACAGTAAAGGTGAGGATTACTTTCTCTCTTCAACGTTCACAGTCACCGCTGTCAAACGCACGAAAACCTGCCACAAATACGCAGTTTAGCGCGCGCCGGTGAATGACAGACATTTCCTTTTATCTGATTAAAGTAAAAAAAGCATTTCAGATTCAGCAGTGTGAAAACTGTGACCTTCTGCCGAGTCAAAGACAAAACAAACAAACAGGCGAGAGAAAAGCTGCGTTCAACCTTGAAGAACTGCTTTCATTTACACATTCAATTTCACAACGTCAGTCTATTCAGACATGCGCGCGTCAACCGGACGCTGCGCTGACACGCTCCGTGATGGAGTTTCTCGACACTAACATGGCAGGATGCATTCTGGAGGGCGCCGGGTGAAGAGTCTCGCTGCGGGATGCCAGTATCACCTGACAAATCCTGTCGCGGACCGGCACGCTCCTTTACACAGGCACTGATAATTGTGTCCATTAACACACGCGTACATGCACACACAGACTTAAAACATGTCAGAGAGGTCAAACCAGTTAAAAACGTGTGTGTAGAGGAAATACAGAAGAGTCCAGATGTAAACATTCAGCGCAGATACACGAGTTACAGAAGCGAAACACTTCACCTTTAAAAGCGCGAGCTATGCTCCTCATCATTTTGTGTTATTGTGTTTTACAGGTTGTGCCTTTGTAAAGTTTTCAACACACACTGAGGCGCAGTCGGCTATCGGCGGGCTGCATGGAAGTCAGACCATGCCTGTGAGTACAACACAAACACATACATGAGCGTGTACATACCGATGATGAAATGTTTCATTTTCATTTTGATGGTGATGTATGTGCGTCAATGGGAATACAAGTGCAAATGAGTCTCTGCTGAATAGCTCTCTCTCTCTCTCACCATCTCTCTCACACCATCTCCCTCTCATCGTCTCTCTCTCTCACCATCTCTCTCTCTGTCTCACCATCTCTCTCTCTCACCATCTCTCTCAACATCTCTCTACAGTAACGCAGCCCTGTTGAAAATGTAATTTACACTCCAAACTGCCAACAAAATGTTATTAGTACATCTTAAGAGCTATTAAAAGGAGGTATGTGTAACCTGCAGTTCTGTTTGGTGATGCTTCACTTTTAACAATGTAGAACTCGGCTTATATCAATCAAGCTTGATTTATCTGACACAAAGCCACTAATACAAATGAACTATAGAAGCACCGATGCTAAATTTCTCCACCAAAACCGATAACCGATTACCGATTATTCAGAGTGATGACTTTCTGAATGTTATTAGTTCATAGAACAACATTAATATTGAACATCAAACTGCTGATGTTTCTTAACCTTTTCTATATGAGGGGCACAAATTAATAGCACTTTGAATGACAGGACATATTGGCCCTAAAATTGCTATTATCAACCGATACCGATTATTGGCCGATATATCGGTGCAGCTCTAAAACTAACATAACATTCATCAGAGTCGTGCACGGGTCCTATTTGGTAAACCCGCCCCACACCTGCAGTAATTAAAAGAAAACCCGACCCGACAGCAGCACTAATTTCATTCAATAAGAATCCCTACCGGTTTGAAGTACACACCACGACCCGAACCGCAGCCAAATTCAATAGGCGTAGATGTATGCATGTACACAAAACCCTTTATTTTCTCATGCAACAAGCAATAATTTAACAGAAAATAGATAGCTATTGTTAATATCATATGAAGAACTATTTTAATACATTAACACATTTCATAAATTACATATAAAAGAAATACGTAGAATAGTTAAAAGAATGTCATCAAATGTTCATGGTTTGAGCTGACTTTGTCAGAAATTACAAAATTACAAACACAGAACTCTCTCTCGCTTGCGGGGCTTGATGCGAAGAATGGGACAGCAAGAATAGAAGTAGACCATTTCACAGAGAAAATATTTTTGTGAGATATAGCTTATAAAAAATACACCAGCAATGTCACTTGCGACTCTAAATTTTTTAAAATGTTTTAATCTCAGATTTGAACAACACTGAAGTCTGAAATGCCCTTCATTTTAATATGAACTGAATTCTTCTAATTCTTCCAAGAATAAATTATCCAAATTATGTTTTATCCTTCATTAAATGGAAATGTTAGCCTTCTAGCTAAAGTGATGCAGGAAGGAGATCGGCAGCACCATGATGAGCTTAAATCTTTATTTAAGTTGTGATAAGAGCAAAGAGTCAAGAGCTCGCAGTCCATCAATTGCCTCACGGTTGCCTACAATGCTCAGCAATTAGAAACCAGCTCTTCAGACAGAGCTTGAACACAAATAAGGACAGGACCGTGTAAAAGCAGCTCCCTCAGCTGAATTGAGTTGAAATGGTCTTCTTGGCTACTGGACCCACATTCCGCCCGCGGCTGTTTATTGCCGACCCGAACCGCATATTACACGTGAATAATTATTCCACCCGTTACATCAAATTATTAGCGATTCCCCCGCTGACTCGCATGATTTAAAAACTTAGGGATTGGGGTCACAAAGTACCGCTATTGACAATCATCGCGCTATTATTCACAGTGATTTTTGATGTTGTGTTAATGCTAGACCTAATTAACATAAGATAATATTGTTAATCATACATATCATTTTTATATGATATGTATATATCAATAAATATTGTGATTATGTTGTAACTGTCAATTCTCCACAATAATCGTGCCTTAAAAATCTTCTGTTGAGAGAGGCCTAAGGGACCGTTCACATTTCGTAGCATGTGCATGTGCAAGCGCAAATTCGTTATTTTAAAGATTTTATTCAATACCAAAGCTGGAAATGTTCACAGATTTGAAAACAGCAAAGTCAAAAATAGAATGGAAAGATGCTATTCTGTACAACCCCGTCTTTAATCACATTCCCTCTACATGTTTTCGCACCTTTCTTTCTTTCTTTCTTTCTGTCTGTCTCTCTGTCTTTCTTTCTCTCTCTCTCTCTCTCTCTCTCTCACTCTCTCTCTCTGAGGCTCAGATGAATAATTCCTCTGCCACACATTGAAAGGACAGATAAAGAGGTGTGTTTCTCTATCCCCTGAGACCAGAGATGAAGAGAGAGAGAGAGAGAGAGAGAGAGGGGGGGATGCAGATGATCAAACAGGGGAAAAACATTATGACAACGTCTAACTGTCACAGAAAGAGAAAGACAGGTTGAGCACGACTATAAATGTGTATTTAGAGATCAGCTCAACCTTGAGCGTAATTATCTTCAAATGAAATGTTCAAGGCCATGTCTGTCCCGCACACACACAAACACGTTAGCTTTGCTCTCACATACTGTTAATTAAGCACATTTACAAAAGAGACAAAATGGATGAGTGAGAAATAAACGACAGGAAAGACAGAGAGAGAGAGTGAGGGAGAGGAACTGTTTCAAAACCTGGTCATATGTTTCTTTTACAGCCTTTGTTGCTATTTGATTATGTTTGTTAGCATAGAAACAATTGTTTGTCCGTGTTTATTTCATTGTGCATTAACAAATGTAAACAAATCCAATATAGACTCCAGCACGTCCCAGTACCCTACATAAGATAAGAGATACAGAGAATAGATGGTTGTGGCATCTGTACAAAGGCCTAACTCAGTGAATATTATAAGTCAGAAAGGAAAAAAATGCAATAGCATGCGTTTCAGAATATCAGACTCTTTTGCTGAATTGGGAGTATTTCTTATCGAAAGATAAATTATTATCGAAATGGATTCAATATATTATTCAGAGAAATTTTGTATTTGTCCTTTTACATTTTCTGTATTGAGGAAATGGATAGAGGTTTTGAAACCTTCAGTGTTTTAGGTCTTTGGGTCTCTCTCTCTCTCTCTTTCTCTCTCTCTCTCTCTCTCCCTCTCTGTGAAGTGAATATTCTGGCCTTTAGGGTCGATCGATTTGAGGCTGGTTTAGGGGGTCAGGGAGGCCCAGCACACAAAGGTCAAGTGCTTCAGTAAATCATCAACAGCCTTCTAATGAATCTGTGTGTGTGTGTGTGCGTGTGTGTGTGTGTGCGTACATGGGTGTGTGTTCTTGTGCACTTGTGTGTGTGAGAGGAAGAAACTTTGAACTGCACTTTTCATTAGCACCAAGAGAGCAAGTGTAACAGATAAAGAGTGAAAAGGAATGTGGGGGTGGTTGTGGAGAGAGGCACTGAGAGATATCAGGTGACAAACAATGGAGTCTTGGTTATATGAAGGTACAGTTACGCTCGGAATCATTTGTTTCCAAGATAATATAATGTGAGTTTAAGTCTGGTCTTAAAGCAACACTATAGAACTTTTGCTCACAGGTTCCCCCATGTGGTTGATATGTGCAATTGTCTTTTACCAGTGTTGCATTTATTTACTAAGCAGATGAAGCAGGCGAATGCAGAAACGTTGTTTGGAAACCATGTGGCACTCTTCCGCAGGCAGGGCAGCAGAGGCCGTAGAATTCATCCGGTTAAGAGTTGTTCTACCACTGGAATCATTTTAAAGAGTACATAACTAGGGATTTTTAAGGTCCTACTTTGGTTCATGGAGTGTCCAACAACATGTTTATGTACAAAGAAGGGGTAAAAACACTATTATTTCGTAATAATAGGCAGTTATTCTTACCTTACTTCTTGACTGACTCTTAAATGATTCGTACCGCGATTCATCTGTCTATTCCCTTCCTTTCCGCTAGCCTAGTCTGATGTGATTGGTTTAACGTGAATGAGGCTCACGAGCTACAGTGTTTGGGGGAGAATAGTGAAGTTTTCGCGGGCAGTCCTAGCAAAACGTAGCAAGGGACTATATGCAGTAACGTAAAGCCGCAGCGGTTAGCGAATTGGACTGGGGACAACTCGTTCAGAGTAGACTCCCTTTTTTCCAAGCCAATAACTTTGTTATTCATTCACCTTAGTATTTACAATTTGGCAGACTGCTTACTTTCAAAAACGGCAACATTACACACTGCATGAAATGTCATTTTCATGATCTCATGTTATGTATTCTTTCAGGTCGAACAACTACAAAGTGTTGCTTTAAAGGTACAGGATCAAAAATGATTTAATATAGCATATTTCATATCATAAATACTGGAAAATGGAAAATATTAATTTAAAATTGTATTATTTACATGTAAGTTTGTTAAATCACATTATAAATTGAGTACTATCTACAGTATATGTATATATGAACGTCACTGTCCCTCGAAAACCTCGGATGTCCAAATTTCACACATTTTAATATTTTTTATTTGTTAAATATTCGCTAAACCCAGTGACATATAGACATAAAAACGTAAAGGTTGAATGATTCATGGCAAAAATAAAAATCATGAAAATGGAGATATGAGGTTTCAGAAGGACAGCGCCGATATGTAAGCTGCTTTGCAACAATGAAAATTTGTAATTAATCGAATTGAATTATTAATAATGTGTAAGTCTGTTTGACCAGAATGTCACTTGCATTTCTTAACCAAAGAGGAACCAACTCTTTTTATGTTTAGAAAGTGTAACAAAAAGTGTCTGGAAGTGTCAAATCTCTTATTTGCAATAGCCTTATAAAGTTATTTCTACTTTTTTAACTAATTTGATTGATATTTGATATTTAACCCTTAGTTTCAGTCTAATGATACTTTGTTGATTTCTGTAATGCAAAATAAAAAGCAAGGACATTTCGTTCTTGTGCATGTGTATGTGTGTTTCTAACTGCATTTGTTTGGTCTGTGTGTCACAGGGAGCTTCGTCCAGTCTGGTGGTAAAGTTCGCTGATACAGATAAAGAGAGAACCGTGCGCCGCATGCAACAGATGGTCGGCCAGTTTGGCATGTTTAACCCGACCGTGGCCCTGCCTTTCAGCACCTACAGTAGCACCTACAGTACATACACACATGCGGTAAGCACACACACACACATTCAGTACAGAACATGCATTCAGAAGCAAGTCTTTCTGCCCTCATCTGAAGTCTTTTTTCTCTTATTACGCTGTTGAATAATGCATTAACATCATTTCAATTCCCGTGCCATGAATACTTGCAGAGTTTGCACACAATTTGAACTCTTGCTCCCTTTGGATCCTTCAGAATATGAGTAACAGAAATCACATTTATCCCGAGCAGGGCTTTAAGTGAAGCGTTTATTTGCATTTTGAATATCTGGCTTGGATTACCGAAGGGTTTTTCGTCTGTAACCCAGGCTTTTGACCTTGCGTGTTAGCATAGGGCCGGGTGAAGTACATCGAGTGTTCAATATAAATTTACATTTACCGATTTTAAAATCTGATCCCGCAATTTGCATCATGATGAGATGAAATGTTGTTGCTCATCAATATGTATTATTATGGCCAATATAAAATTTTCACATCGCACAAAACATTTTGAATGAATTTGACTTTTCTTAAATCACCCATTAAGCTATAAATAAAAAAAAACGCTGAGATACATGCGGAGAATATCGTCAAAAAATTTGTTTTTTTTTGCTTATCTCCCTGGCCTAGTTCTCCACACTCAGCGCAAAAAACGTCAAACTCTCCTTTGCGTAATTCTTTATCATAAGATGGATAATGTATTCAAAGCACATGGGTTTCTGTGCATATTCATAAGCGTTGAACCGATAACAGCATTAGATACAGATTAACGCTGTGATCTGATAGAGGAAGGGCGCTTTTGATACGTGAAGTCTTCGTATTTAAATACTTTTGAGCTGGTCGAGTCTCACAGAAGTTTAAGAATCGCGTGGCAGGATGAGCGTAATGCTCTATTTATAGACTATACCCTGCAGGCCTTCGGTTTTAATTACACTGTGCCGAAGTGCGTGCGCGTGCGTCTATGACATTTTAAAGTACGCTTTTGATTTTATAATCCATACGATCGTTCGGCAGAACCGCTCAGTGTGCCAGCCGGGTGCTGTTTATTATCCTGTTTGTGCATTTTTCCATGTGAACGTACTGTTATCAACGTGTGATTCCTTCTGTGATACATGGAACCAACAGAAGGAAAACCCCCAGGTATCCCGTCATCCACCTGTTTTGTTTTTCCTCTGCACGTATAGACACACACAAACAACTAATACATGAAACGTAATCTGTGCAAGTGAGATACTGCAAACACTTCTATGCAAATTCATACTCATGACGCAGACTGGGAAGTTGTCATGCCACAGTAAGGCATGAATGTATTTTAAGTTTGTACTACCCTACCACATTAGCAATGAACTCTATTCTACAGACCGCATTACAAGCGCAAACAAACACACTTTCAGCTGCAGATCTGCTTTACACCGAATTGCTTTAAACTGCACGTAGATTATTTAAATTGGAATGAGCAGCACTTCAAACACATTGACCTACATAGTGAAATCCCGCTTTAAGGTAACCGAATGAACACGCGCACACACACTTTGGCATACTGCACACACACACAGTTAATGACATTGTGGACGGTTTTCATTTCGGACGTATTCTGACACTTGAGCATGCGCAGCTGAGAAGAGATCCCAGTGCTGGATGCTGGGATTATACGTCCTGCCAACAGCATTTGTATAATAGCTTGAGAGTTTTTTCAGGGCGATTTTCACACAGTGGGAAATCTGGCTTCTCTGGCTGGAGTTTCAGAAGACTTAGAAAACTTAGATGACTCAGCCCATGGTCCTGAAGAAGATTTAGATAGAACTAGAACAGAACAGAAAATGGAGGACGAAAGGAGAGTGAGGGATATTTGTTGGGATGGTCAACTTGTTATCCTACTACTAGCTAGGTGTTTAGTAAAAGTACACTTTATTTTTAAATCTAGTTACTTTTTAGTGCACATCAACAGTTCTTCTGTTCAAGTCAACTGACGGAAACATTAACAAAGACTTTTATCTTTGTAATCTTTAATCAAAGTTAACTTTTATTTTAGTTTTTGGGGTTGGGTTGTTGTTAACTTTTGTTATTTTTTAGCAATTTTTTTATTTGCTTTAATATTTTTAACTTGTTTAATATTTATGTTGATAAATAAGATTAATTGATTTTGATTGTATTTTTTTTTTAGTTTTTGTTTATATTAATATTTTAGTGCCTTCAACTTATTTCAGTGTGTTTTAAAAAAAAATGTTTGGTTTAAGAGGACAGTTCACCCAAAAAGGAAAATTCTGTCTGAAATTTATTTGCCTTCGAGTTGTTCCAAATCTGGATCAATATCTTTGTTCTGATGAACAGAGAGAAATAAATTTGGACGCCATTGACTACCATAGTAGGGGAAATGACAATGGTTGTAAAAAGTGCCCCAGAACTGTTCGCTTTACATTCTTCAAAATATCTTCTTTTGTGTTCATCAGAATAAAAAAAAAAAATTCCTAATGATGCTATAAAGCATAAAGTGATTCTTAGCTCATAATCAAAGGGTAACCACCCTTTGTGAAGTGCTATGTAGAACACTATCTTGTTGCTTCGGAGGTTCTTTAGCAATTCTTTTGGGATGACTGAGGTACTATATAGAACCGCAGAAGAACCATGCAGCACCGCTTCCGAGCCAAGAACCACTTTTAGTGCTTATAGCACCATTTGTATTTGGATGGGAAATAGTAGCATCATATTAGTATCCATACTAATAGTGGTCTTATACTAGTACTACTTAGATTTACATTAATTCATTTTGCAGACATCTTTATCCAAAGCGACTTACATTGCATTATCCCATATGTTTGTTTCTAGGTATGTGCAATCCCCTGGGATCAAACCTAAAACCTTGCGATGTTAACGCAATGCTCTTATCACTGAGCTACAGGAAAGCATACTAATAGTAGTATGTACCAACTGATGCAGAAACAGTGAAAGCATTAGAGATATTTGAGGCTGTGATAGACAGGATTTGTTAACACTCACACTGGGATTTTACCGAAAGGAGTGACATCAAAGCAACGAGCAGGACCATACCCTATATATCCCATAATTCCCCGCTCCAACGCGCTTTGCCAATGCGACGCATGAAGTTTTGTCTGTGAATTTGATGAAAAACCGCAAGAGCAAAAGAGAGGCTGAAATTTTCCAGAACAACAAAAAACAACCGGTTCAGTAGTGAAAGGCATTTGAGAAAGCTTTTCTAACTGCTTGCTTTCAGCGCACACAAAGAACAGGTCTCAGAACATCAGTGCATTTCAACCCCGTTTCATCCGTGCAGCACATCAGTTGAAAGGCTTTTGTGGACAGCACAGAGAGGGTGTGCTAAATTGAATATTCAGATTGTGAAAGAGGCTGTAAACACAAGCTGTTCTTGAAAACACTCGGAGTGGGTGTGTTGTGCTGGGATGGAAATGTTGTTAGTGGTTTGCAGCGCCTCCTGGTGGTGTGAAACTGCACAGAGATGAAAGAGAAGTCCTAATGCAAAGATGATCAAAAGCATTTTCATTAACAGGAGGTTTACCTGAGCGCTGGGTTTGCCATGTTCATTATGATTTGGTCCCGGCACACTTTGTTTGGTGGAATGCTTGAAAAACAGAGTTCCGACACATTTTAATCTCGCGGTCGCGTGGTCACGTGGTTCATGGAGCTCTCAATAGTTTCAAACTGTTAGTCTGTTTGAAACGGTTTAAGCGGGAGAGACAGAGGAAGCAGCTTTATTCGCAACACATTTCACCAAAAAGCAACACAATATAAGCGCTGGTAATAGCATTTTGTCTGATGAGTGTTAGAGAGACCGTATCAATCAGTTTTGTGTGTTTCATTTGACTAGGAAGAATTCATAACGTGTATATTACATTTTATTTAATGAGCAGTCTTTATAGAAAATCATTCAACCTCACACACAGACACACAGAAAAGCCATTTTTTTTTGGAAAATGATATTTTGTTTTAAAAAACAGACATGTATTTTATCAACCTACCGGCAGATGTGTTTGGTAAACAGTGAAATGAATGTGCTTCAATTCAACGTTTGGAACTATAGAGCCCTCCATGACACAAGTTACTTCCGCATTCCATTTTTCCAATGGACGTGTATATGAGTGTCACAACTCTTTTTTTTTGCCATCCCAGTGATTCTTATGAAATCTAATGTCGTGTACACTTTTAAAAATAAAGGTGCTTAAAAAGTTCTTCACAGCGATGCCATAGAGGAACCATTTTTGATTCCACAAAGAACCATTTAGTCGAAGGTTATTTAAAGAATCATCTCTAACTAACCTTTTTATGATCTGAGTAACCTTTTTTCGCCACAAAGAACCTTTAGTGAAATTAAGATTTTTGATGAAAACATTACAGTATTTTACTCAATATATTGAACTTCAATGGACCCCAAACGGTTGAAGGTCAAAATGACAGTTTCAGTGCAGCTTCAAAGGGCTTTAAACGATATCAGATGATGAATAACGGTCTTGTCTAGCGAAACGATTGGTCATAAATAGAAAAATGCATATGCTTTATAAACACAAATGCTCACCTTGCTCTGTTCAGATGCACTGAAACTGTGATTTTGAGCTTCAACTGTTTGGAGTCCATTGAAGTCCTCTATATAGAGAAAAATCCTGGCATATAGTAATCAAATTATTATCATGAAAATTTATTTGAAAGTGAACTAGTTGTAAAATACAATCTTTGATGCCTAGTAATAGTGTCAGTCATAGCAGTTTTCTCTCTCATTATTGGTACCATTTGTGCACCAAACACTCACATCAATCTTCCAACCCTTAACACATGTCAGGACACACCCCTACTGTCCTCTCTTTCAGCATGTGAGCGACTCAAGGCCTTCTAAGAGAGTTCCAGTCGTCTGACTCTATACGCAAGTAATTGGCCCGTGATGGAGCGTTTATTGCCTCTGAGCACCTTGGGAGATCAGCAGGCATTAGCATTCAATAAAATCACACATGCATAAACAGACACACATACTCATTCAAAAATACTGTGCACCCAAATGCATCTCTCCCTTTAATTGAGTTCATCTTTTTCCTTGTCTTTGTGTGTCCGGCCGTTTATTTGCTATGAGAATGTGGTCAGGACAGACAATCGCGACCAATTGATTTCTAAGTTGGACGTATTATTGGCTTCTGCAGAAATGTACGCTTTGCCCTTACAAAAAAAGTTGTATGTATGTACCATCCGTGGAACAGTGATGGTATTTCGATTTTGTCTTGAAGAGAGAGCAAAATAGGACAGAAATGCATAGATAAACCGTAATAATGGTTATCAGATTGTAATATGTGACTGAATCTTGGTGCCGCGTTACCAGATATTTCATAACTATATGTACTACAAAAGATCAAGGTACTTGGTTCTTGAGGTGTTCAATGTTTAATAAAACATTACTGTATAATGTTGATCACGTTCAAACTTGGCATCATGGTCTAAAGAAAGCTCTCTCATTAAGAATGCATGCTAATGGTTTATTTTATAGATTAGCGTGGTCTATATTGCCACATGTATAGATTACACACTCTGTCTGTGTCAAGATGCGGTTAGCTGGTGTGTGTGTGTTTACTGTACCTACAGTTATTCCTTAAGAATGCTTATTTATACCAGTTCTACTCATTGTCATCTTACCTAAGTCATATGTCATAATGAAACAATAAGCTTGCTTATTGCTTATTCATATACTATACTTTGTGGGATTGTACTGGGGTATACAGTATATGGTATATTGCACAAAATGGACAAAAACAATGTGTAAAACCGTTTAAAAAAGTTTGCCAAAAATTAAGCAGTGACTACAGTTTTATTAGGTTCTAGTTATTAATATAACGTTTTATCCTTTGTGGTTGACTGGACCCCATTCACTTGCGTTGGTTTCGTGTTCATTCAACGGAAGTGAATAGGGTCCAGTGTTGTTCGGTTACCGACTGTCTTCAAAATATCTTTCTGTGTGTTCTGAGAAAGAGCGAGAGAACGTCATAACTTTTTGAAATTTTGGGTGAACTATCGCGTTTTAGACATAACTTTTGATTACGACTATGTTACTAAAAACACTTAAAACACTTAAAAAAGAGCAATAATGTAGTTCTTTCAAAATGATATATGTTATTTTTATTCTCTCTCTTTCTCTCTGTTGATGCAGTTGATGCAGCAGCAGGCTGCGATAATGGCCGCCTCTCACGGTGGATATTTAGCGCCCAGCGTTGCATTTCCTGCCACTCAGATTCACCAGATGGGGGCGCTAAACATGAATGGCTTGCCACCAACTCCCATGACACCTGTTTCAGGTAAGTCTGATACATGTTTATACACTTTACCAGCCTGAAACGGCGTTCTTTATCTGTGTTTACCAAAATAAAGATTATTTTGACAAGAGATTACTAGATAACAAAAGAGAATGACTTTAAAAGTAAGATTCAAGCATTCTTCTCGCATGTTGTGGTGTATTTATACGCTGAGCAGATTGACTCCTCTGAACTGTTGCGAGTACTGATCTCAGAGCAGCTCTTCATTAGTGCTGGAGATGCTCGTGAGGCTTTGAAATGGGACGAAAGGGAGCACCTAAATGCCCAGGTCACCATTTATCACTGGATGCCACGTGAAGACATAATTACAATTAGATAAAGACCAGTCTGAGTCAAAGAACACTGAGTGTACTTTAATAGTGGACAGCTGCAAATACAGAACAGTTTGTGAGTTTACATTCTCTGTGTTATATTAAAGAAGTAGTTTACCCAAAATAAACAACATTTTGCCGTCATTCATTCACCCTCGTGTCATTTAAAACCTGCTTGTGACTTTCTTCTGTGGAACACAAAAGAAGATAGTTTAAGAAATGTTTGTGGTTTGTGTGTATGCAGTGAAGGGACCCGGAGTTGTTTGGTTTCCAGCGTTCTTCAAAATGTCTTCTTTTGTGTTCTGCCGAAGAAAGAAAGTCATACAGATTTGACATGACACGAGAGTGAATTAATGATAACCGCATTTTCATTTTTGTCCGAACTATCCCTTAGTCCGTCTCATCCAGAATTTGTAGGCTATATGGTTTATGATATGTGGAGTGCAAAAATGTTTCCTCGTCAGTGAAGTAATGTTGAAAACTCATGCTTGTCAAAAGTTGAGATCAGTTGAGAAATGTAAACGTTATTTTGCTTTGTTTTTATCAAAAAAAAAACAGCTTTCCCGTTTACTTGCCCTGTCCAGTATGGCGGCGACATTGACATGGTTCCGACTGGCTGTTGCATTATGGGTATTTGTTATTCTGTTCTCGCTATATAGAAATGTGCTTTTGTGTGCGTGTTAAATAAGCTTTGTTCTGTCATTGTCTCGTAACAGATACTTTTGAATTCACAGCAATTCAGGTTGGCGTCTTCACACAATCGATACCACAATTTTGCTGGTTTATTGTGTTGCTGATTCCGCATTCAATCGCCACTGTAGGTTTTGTTGGTCGGACAGACATTTCCAGTTAAAGTGGGTTTTGCTTGTCTCAAATAAGTCACAGAGTGGACCGGACTTCAAGCACAGGGTTGAAATGTCAAACACTCGGAGGCGAGTGTGCGGTACAGAGTCCAGTCCATGCTTTGTGTAGTAGTGGATAGTATACTGCATTAGGGGGTTTATTGGCAGTAAGTATTCCTGACGTCCACCCTGTTGTGCATCAAACCACATCAAACCCTGAATATCTGCTTTCACTCTCATCTCAACTGATCAATGTCACGGACTGGAATGCTGCAGATTCCTATTGAGAATCGATAAGCTGGACGTAAAGCATCTCACTGATGCATTTTAGATTGTGACTGCTGGCGTTTCTCACATACAACACAGATGCTGGGTCTCTTACTAGCGTTTAATAGCGGGAACACAGGATAGTCCACAGGGTCCAACATAGAAAAAAGATGTGAGAAGCATTTAAAATTCCATCTGTTATAATGATGTGTGACTCAATCTGTTTTTATCAGTATGTGTGTCAGCTGGGATCAAACCCATGACCTTTGTGTTGCTAATGCAATGAGATCTAAATTGCTCTTGTTGTTATAAAAGTCACATTTTGATGTTATAGGGTCTTTTAAAGGGAAAGCATGAAAGACGTAACCCAAAAGAGCCGATGGAATTTAGCCCTAGCTTCGCGTTCGGCTTGAGTGTCATGTAGTTGTCTGAAACGGCAGATGTTTGATTGACAGCCATAATCATCTCCCGGGCGAACGTCTTTGTACCCACGCTTTCATCTGCAGAGAGGGTGACCTTTATTCTGTTCTGAGATCAGAGTTTGTCTTTCATATCCTACTGAAACTAATAATGTGACCAGCAGGAAGCTGATCGAAGACCAGCTCTCTTTGATGCTTCATGCCAATGTGCCAAGGTCACATCTTCTACTAAACACGACTACTGATCAGAAATAGACTCCAGCCTTGGATAGTAAAACCTTGGATGCGGGTTGTGTTCTCATTAGCTAAAAATCGCAGATGAGATCTCTTTTGTTTCTCAAATATTTCCGAAATCTCACGAATGTGTCTGTCATTAGAGTTTCGGAAGAGATGTGTCAAAGTGAGCTCAGATTCGTCAAGTCTGCTATCAAAAGTCAATATTATTGAAGATCTCGATATGAACTCAAACATTTCTAATTAAAGGAAAAGTTCATCTTAAAAACGTTCAACATGTTTTTAGACCTCCTGGCATCTTCAGAACACACATAAAGATATCTAGGTGACGCCCGAGAGATTTCCAGGCCTCTTCATAGACATCATGGTTACAGAAAAGTACTAAAGACATCGTTAAATTTGTTCATGCGCTCATAGTGGCTCATTTAAATATTTTGAAGTGAAGAGAATACTTTATGTGCCAATGAACGACTTTAATGGATATATTCTCAGTCTATGCTGCGTGTTCACATTTGCGCATTCGGTGGCGTTCTGATTGACAACCCGGAAGCGAAACTTTGTGTTTACAAGCAGACGCACCTTGTATATAAGCTGATCTTCGCAAAATGTCGGATGATTCCGATATCGAGGAAGACTTTAATGCGCATGCGTCGAAGTGCTCTCGTGTACGCACACTGCACAAGACAGAGGAGAATATATCCATTAAAGTCGTTATTTTGGATTGATTTTCGCACATAAACTGTTGTCGTCGCTTCAAAAATATTGAGCCACTATGAGCGGATGGACAAATTTAACGATATCTTTAATACTTTTCTGGACCTTGACAACAACTATCACCATGATGTCTATGAAGAGGACTGGAAATCTCAAGGAGGTCACCTAAACGTCTTTATTTGTGCTGCGAAGATGCCAGGAGGTCTTAAAACAAGTTGAACGTCATGTGGGTGAGTAAATAATCACACAATTTTGATTCTGAGATGAACTTTTCCTTTAAATGTACCCAAATCCAGATCATTTGACCTCTACAATCTAAATTAATTTGACACCTCAACTCAACTATTACACTCTCATTTGTTTCTCTATTATTTCTCCTGAGCAGTCCTAGGAGTCCTCGGTTGATACTTAAATAAAACACAACTGAGAACATCAAATCTCCCAAGCTGTACAGGAGCAACCTCTTGGCTTGTGTGTTTGGGGCTTATTGTTGTGCGTTAGTAGTACAATTTCTGTTTCTCCTCAATGAGCGTTTCAGATGCTTAGTGATCTCACACACAAACCCACACACACACACACACACTATCTAGCAGCTATAAAGGTCAGTAGGTGGGCAGAATAAAAATCAAATCAATAGTAAGGGTGGATGCTGGAGTGTGTGGTGGTGTTATAAAATGTGTGAGAAGAACTGGAGAGAATCTTGAGTCTCTGGAACAGTCAGTAGTTGACACAGCAGTGTAATTTATCATTGCTCCAAGGGACACATGCAGCACAAAACAGAGCAAAAGACTCAAGCGCTCTTCTGGGTCTCTCCTGTACCCCACACATACAGATTCACTCCGACACAGACAGTATACATACATTGTATGTATCCAGTACAGTCTGTTGAATATCAACAAAATCAAACCTCAGGAGTGACATAAAGTCATCCAACAGCAATGTGAGTCACAGCATGACAGACACATGAAAACGGTGCGAAAATCAAGATTATCACATAAACAAATAATTTGTGAACTTTTCCTTAATTCCTGTAGAAATATTAAAGTATTGCGTAAAAGTGAATCTGAACGTGTTTTCTTTTCTATATTTGAGGTCTGAAAATATACAGAGCATCTTTTCTATTATTTTCACCTGTTTCTCCAGTTTTCATTTTCTGAAAGTAAATTCAAATAGAAACAATATTTTTAATTGAAAATTGCGAGAAATATTGAGATCAAATAAAACAAAAATGATGTTAAAGACATTTATATAAACAGTTTAACAATACATAAATATATAAACAAAAATTATTAAATGGTCCCTTGATTTGTTTCCATATCTGTATATATCTGTGTGTATGTGTGCATGCGTGTGACCACTCCAGAATGAATTTCTTTGAACATGTTTGAGTAAAATGATTTTTTGCTGAAAATAAATGTAAACAGAGACAATATTTTTTTTGTTTGGGAGAAATATTGTTACAAAATAGAACAAAAATTATCATTTTAAACACATACAGTAACAGTACCCACAGTAAATGAAGAAAACAAAATAATGAAATGGTCTCTTCATTTGTTTACCGTGGCTGTATATATCTGTGTATATATCTGTATTGTGACCACACCAGAATTATTTTACATGAACATGTTTAACTAAATGATATTCCTGTGAATTATTCTGTGAACTAGTGACAACATTCCCCACAGATTCCCAAGGAAGTTATTGTTTTTATTTGCACAAAAATTAAATGGGACAAACTGGCCAAAATAGCACGTTTGTATGGACCCATGTCTTTTACGATCAGTTAAAAAATAAATTTTCTCAATCATTCGTTTTTTGTAAATTGTTTATATTATTTTAAAACACTAGTAAACATGGAATGTTAACATGTTTAATATTTATTAAGTAGACACTTTCAAACACAACTTATGTTCAAGATATACAGCCAATTTTTATCAGCATGTAGGTTTCTGGCCCTTTTCTTATTTTCAATAAATAGTGTTTGTTCAATAGTATCTAGTTCTGTAACATACATAATGTCTAGTATAATGTGCCCTGCATCAAACCCTTGTTTTAAAACCTAAGGTAAACCTCTTAACATCACATGATCATAGTTTGTGCTTGTGGTAAAGTCCGTGGATTTGTATAATTCTCCCCTTCAGCAGTTATTTTTTTAGCTCTGGATTCCACCCAGCATGCAGATTCACATTAAACCGCTGTCAGGTGTTTGAACCGTGAGAGCTGGTTCTCCTATGTTATTAACACATCTGACTCCCCGTCACACTTTTATTCCCCCTACACTCCTTCTATATGCACTTGTCTTTTCTCACTTTGCTTTCACGGTTCTGCAGGAAAATCCGGCTAAATCCGGCGTAACAAGACGGCAGGTTTAGAGAAGAACATGGCAGCTGGGTGGATGAAGCGAGGCACAGGGTCTCTCAAACTGTTTTAAGTTCAACCCACTACCACCTTAAACTGGTTTTAGATGTATTTTCCAGACTTGGGAGGGTGGAAATAAATTCACTATGTGATTTTGCCATTTCTACTCAAAACGTGTGATGTGACGGTAATAAAATCGTTCATCACACAGCATTCAAAAGTCACACAGTGTGCACTATACAACAACAAAAGAATGAGTGGTGTATGTCAGTCGCACTTTTATGCTTTTCATCAGTTTCATCATGAAAGAGCTCAGTCTGTTTGTGTGCATCCCGCTTCACGTATAGTATGTAAAGAAATATAAAAGAGGTACAAATAAATAAAATTTATTTATTATACGTTGTGTGTATGATACATTTACGATTTTTGACACATTTTAGCATTATGTGTGTTCCCTTAGATCGAACCTGTTTATGCATTGCTTTACAACGTGAACCACTTGTTGATTTGTATTTGATCACATATTGTGTGTCTTTCAGGGCTAGTTGACCGCTAACCACCTGCCACTTGACTGACAGAAAAGCTGAAATGTGTTGATCTGTCCAATATTAACAACAGGTTCTGCGTCACAGTACACACGTCCACACAGTCATGTGTTAAAATTGCGTGGTTAGAAATGTCAGTTGCATTCAGAGGGAAGAGCAGAAGACCGTACATACACAGGGCTGAAGGAATATTCAAGGTTATTTTTTAAAGTCCAAGTGAAATAAAAAATTACGATGCCTATTTTTTCATGAAATATTGCAGCGTTTATTATAACTAGTTTATCAATGTGGGTCATTCTCTTTTTAAAGCGTCCATCACACACGCAGTCAATCTCATATTAATCTTGAGTACCAATAGAGTAAGATTGCATACTTTTTTTCTTTGAAGAGATAGATACAGCTGTACGATTACTTCCGAAAGCAATCGGCGCGTACAGGGGGGGAGGGGTAGGCTGAACTAAAGCACGTGCACACCCATTGTCAACAAAACACAGACATCAGTTTCACTCACCGCATCTCAGGCATCTTTTAGCGCTGGGGCGGCTCCATATATCAGTTTCAAACAATCTCCAAATCCAGCGTTATATCCACCGTTTATATAACATCCAGCACCCAAATACAGTGAACAAACAAACACCTGAACTTCACGAACGTATGCTTACCAATGAAAGTGATGTCTGCGCATGCTCCTTCTCCTGCTCTCCTTGCTGCCGTGTGCTTCTCCTGGAGAATTGTCCTATAAGGGACTAAGAAAAATTGTTACGAAACAATTTTATATGTTCGAAACATTCCGAAACCTTTGCGATCGATGGGTATCACGTACAGAAATACTACCCAATACGCCCAACTCAATTTTTGACAAGTTGACCATGTTAAGCATGAGAAGACAGCACGTTTTACATTGTACAGAAGCCAGAATGCATGACACACCATTGCACCACCCCTTTAAATTAATATCCCCTTATAATCTTAAATTAAAATCTGAACATGCACTTCCTTCCTGTAATGACTATCCATCTTAGATGCCGTATGTTAGATGGCTTCGGCGAAGCATCCGTTAACTCCTCCCCTATCAGTCTGCTGCCAGCTTATACTTCCAATCAAATCGCGGAGAAAGACGAAAGCCACACCCACTATTTTTCTCATTAGAAATTCCATTTCACTTGGAAATGCATCAAAATAGGGAAGTAAAAACGATCGCAACTTCCGGTTCGAGGGGATTTTACTGTAAAGAGCATTTGCACTATGTGAAAAAACAAACGACAAACACAGACTGTACAGGTTTAATGGTTTAAAGTGAGAAATGTGAATTTGTGGTTGAGTTGTATGCTTAATATCTGTGGGTCGCGTTCATCTCTCATTGGTAAACTTGCACAAATACTAGCCAAAGAATTCCTTAAAGGGATAGTTCATCCTAAAAAATAAAAATGTTGTCATTATTTATTTGCTAACCCTCATGTCATTACAAACAGTGTTGGGTAAGTTAAGAAAAGTAAGAAAGTAATTAATTACTAGTTACTACTTGGGCAATTCCAGCGTTATGGACATTTTTCATTATGGACTTGACATAAAAATGCTCAGAGAATAAATTTTTTATGCTTATATTGATCAATCTGTTTATATTTTACTGAACCCTTGTTGATAGAGTCTAAACACCAAAAAATGTCAGTCTATGAAAAAATATATATTTAAAAAAGGGAAATGAACATGCGTTATGGATGTTACCAAAAAAGGACACGTTTTTTTGGAGACGATAAACTTTGTAGGATTTCTGTAAAATAAAATGCACAATCCTGAAGCAATTATACCCAAATGAATGGAGAAGGGATGCCTCTTTATAGAACATAAAATAGTTACTTTATATTAATTTTAATGTGTCCATTTATGAGGAATATGTAGCGTTATGGATGTGACAATCCTGAAAATGGCACTAACCTGACTATCATCAATCATGCACTAAAAATAAAACAAATGCTTTACAAATTTGAAGAAAGATCTCACATTGGTATTTGAACCACCAAATGTTAAAATCTGTGCTGTTACCATAGTAATTTTTTTTTGCATGTAATTCGCCATGTTCTGTCACCTGTTGTAGTGTTTTGAAAGGGAGGGGAAGGGGTTGAGTGAATGGTTGGTTGCAATTCGTAACCTTGCCACTGGATATTACTGACTGGACCTCAAATACGTGCATTTTTTAATTAGACTTTGAATTTGAATGTCAATTCCACTATCTTAGAAATTACACAGTGTTTAGTTCAAATACATCCGAAGTAACCGTAATTGAATTACAGAAGAAATAAGAGCAATCCCTTAGTTTACTTTTTTAAGGGAAAAGTAATTAAATTATAGAAAATAATTACTTAGCAACTGGTTTCACCCAACACTGATTTCAAACCTGTGTGACTTTCTTTCTTCTGCGGAAGACAAAAGATTTCATCCTCCATTGACTCACATAGTACTTTTCCCTACTATTGCAGTAAACGGTGGATGAGTTCTGTTGGGTTACTGACATTCTTTCAAATATCTTCTTTTGGGTTCAGCAGAACAAAGACATTTTTATTGGTTTGGAACAACCTGAGGGTGAGTAAATGATGACGGAATTTTCGTTTTTGAGTGAACTATCCCTCTAAAGAAAGTTGGTAACCGAATAATATTGTACCCCATTTACTTTTATCGTATGAACAACACAAAACCACTGAGACATTTCTCAAAATATCATTTATTTGTGTTCCACAGAAGAAAGAGTCAAATACAGGTTTGACATGAGGGTAAATAAATGGTGACGGATTTTGTTTCTTTTTAAGTCAGTGAACTATTCCTTTAAAGATGTATGCGTTTGGCCTCCAGGCATAAACACGTTTATAGTCAGAGTGTACCGAATCAATTTCCACTGTCAGCACATTTTGACATGGAATTAACTCCAGCATGTTAAATCAATGTGGAGAATTGAGTTGAAATTGCAGAATATCATTAACGGGCAGGTAATTAAAAGTGATTTTAGGTTTGTGAAGTTCATGGCTTGTCATTAACCCTCAACACCTGTCTCAGATCAATCATTTCTGCGTCTCTGTAGGTTTGAGCTCTCCGCCAGCTAACCTGGCATCCTCCGGCGTGCCAAGCATCGTGACGCCCCTTGTGAACGGCTTCGGTGGCATTCCTCACCAGCCCAACGGTCACCCGGTTGAAGCATTGTACACCAACGGCCTGCCTCCGTATTCCACCCAGAGCCCCACGGCCGCAGACACGCTCCAGCAGGCCTTCACCGGCGTCCAGCAATACACAGGTACATCGCTTTTATTGCTCCCAATTTCTCTTTTACAGCTCAGAGGAAACAAACATTTTTATCTTATTCATTTTTTAAGTATTTCTCCCAGATGTCAATGAGATTAAATGGAGAGCAAGCGGAAACTTTGTCTTAAGTCTTATGTGCATTTCAGATATTTCTCTAGAGAAAAAGAGTCCGAAATCTCACAAATGTCTCTGTTATTGGAGTTTCAGAAGAGATCTCAACAATGTCACAAACTGACCTGATAGCACACTCCATCTGGCATACGTCTATTTGACGTCTGCATTAACATCTCTAATACGTCACAGAGACGTCTGCTGTCAGATGTACCTCTAATAGACATCTGTAAGATGTTTATCATTTAGAATGGATGTACAACTGGTCTTTCCAGATGTTTAGCAGGCGTTTTTACACAGCAGATGTTGACCAGATCTTTAGCAGACGTACGTGTGCTAGCTGGTTGAGCTCAGATTTGTCAAGTCTGCAATCAAAAGTCAATGTTATTGAAGATCTCAATATGAACTAAAACATTTCTCATCGAATTTACCCAAATCCGGATTTTTTGACCTCTACAATCTACTTCCATTTCACACCTCCTTGGTTAGATATTTTAATTCATTAATTTCTCTGAAGCAATATTAGAAGAAACATCTGAGACCACGTTGATCCTTAAATGGAACCCAATTGAGAACTCCATCAAATCTCCCGTGTAACTTCCGAGTAAATGTGTCATGAAAATCATTGACATAATGCAAAAAACTCACAAATCTTGATTTTGGCGAAACGTGTGTTGGTGAGATTCACCTGAGACAAGCACACGTGAAACGTCCTCCTCCGTCTGTCCCGCGGTGAACGTTATTTCTGGGAGGTGACTTTGCCGTGATTGAAACCTCAGGTTGTATTGGAATTTCTGGATATTACAGCGATCATACGGATGCCTGGAGATCTGTCATTTTAAATCAGTTTGATATATGATGAATGCGCTTTCAGATTTCATTGCACTGTGATCCTGTCATATTTCATTAGCATATAAAGGTCAACCTTCATCTTGTCCTTATTTTTCTCTCATCTGTACTCTCTCTCGTATCCCTATGGCCGTATGCTTCGGGCCGTGTGTCTACAGCCATATATCCTGCCACGACACTGAGCTCTATAGGTCAAACTCTGCCACAACAAGCTCAAATCATCCAGCAACAACAGCAGCAGCAGCGAGAAGGTGAGCTCACAGAACTCAAACCCAAATGAGGCTCTTAAAGTCCCAGTGAAATAAAAATTGACAATAACTTTTTTTTCAAGAAATACTGCAGTGTTTATTCTAAATAGTTTATCAATTTGGGTCATTGTCTTTTTAAAAATCGTGTGCCTCAATAATCTTCAGTTTAAATCTGTAATGCACTTCCGTCCAGTAATGAGGTATATTTAACAGCTTGGGCGGAGCATCCGTTAACTCCTCCCCTTCAACTGTCAGTCTGTTTCCTTTTTCAATTCAAAATGCAGCGGCTGTTTTTATACTTCTATTCAAATCGCAGAAAAAGACAAAAAAACTCAATTTCATTGCACTCGGACAAACTACAAAAGTAAAAACGATCCCAACTTACGGTTCACGGGGACTTTAATATAGAATATAACGGGGTATTTATATGAGGAGGACAAAACTCTACTTCAAACTAAAATGAATGTAAATGTCTATTTTTCTTTCTTTATGTATGTTTGTTAAAAAAAATGTACAGATTCAGGTAGCCTTGTTTAGGTTGATACATCTTTTCATCTGGAAATCCTGTATAGAGGCATGTATTTTGGGTTTTGCTGTTTGTGTTTATGTGTATATGTGTGTGTGTGTGTTTCAGGTCCGGAAGGCTGTAATCTGTTCATCTATCACCTGCCGCAGGAGTTTGGCGATAACGAACTGATGCAGATGTTTCTTCCTTTCGGCTCCGTCATCTCGTCAAAGGTGTTCATGGACCGAGCGACCAATCAGAGCAAGTGTTTCGGTCAGACACTCCTTCTTACTCTCCACAGACACTCTCACGAGGATTATGAAGAAGTCATGTTATGAAAAATTTTGTATGCAGCTTTCAGCTTCAATAAAAACTAAACTACTATTGTTTTAAACCATAAAGTTAAAGGGATGGTTCACCTGAAAAGACAAATCCTGTCATCGTTTAATCACCCTCGTGTTTCTCAAAACTTGCAAGACTCTTTGTTCAGGGGAACACGAAAGAAGATATCTTGAGAAATGATGTTTACAATAATGGATTTCGATGGGGTTTAATGCTGTTTGGTTATCAACATTCTTTAAGATATCTTCTTTTGTGTTCTGCTGAAGAAAAAATTCAGACAGGTTTGGTAGGAAGATAAGAGAAGTTTCATTTTGGGGTGAACCGTCCCTTTAAATGTGAGCAGCAAACTAGTTTAACACTGTAGTCACCATGGCATTACTATATTCTTGTGGCTTAACATGCTTTATTTCTACATAAAGCATTTGGTATCATGGCTACAACATTTCTGTTTAAAAACAAAATCACTTGATAAACTGGTAACTAACCGCTTTAATTCTCCACCTAATCACATATTTATGCATTAAATATGTGATTTATGCATTTTGTGTCTGGCAAATTGTTATTTTGGACCCTGTCCAAATTGCGATGCGATGCAGTCAGGGATGTACCAGGGCTCAAGCGTGTGCGTGTTGAGGTTTAATGAAGGTATATTGGACCTCTTACTCACCCCCAAAGCCCTTGACTGTCTGCACTGACATATTTATATTCATTCTCTCCACATACACAAGCAGCTTTGCAACACAATTGCTTTTGCAGAAAACACATTGTATGCGTCTTTCTCTCTCCCTCTCTCTGCCATTAGTCTAATTTGATTCAGACTTCTCAGTGGAAACGCTTTCCTTAAGGATTTCATGTCTAGGTCCTTCCATGTGAATTTAAAATGAGCAAGTTTTGACTGACACCTTTGGACCTTTGTGGTCTGTACTGCGGGGACTGTAGTGCGCACAACAAACACACATAAACACCTCGGTAAACGTAATACAGGTGCAGACTTCCTACGGTAATCTGAGCTAAAGTGCACAACCTTCTGGTTCAGACTTATAGTTGCTCAGTTTCATAACCCCCAAGTCATGTGAAGCCTACTCAAGTCATGTGAAGCCTACTCAAGTCATGTGAAGCCTACTCAAGTCATGTGAAGCCTACTCAAGTCATGTGAAGTAAATCTGGCCGCCGGTGTGATTTAAATATGCTGTTGTGGTTTTATTATGGTATTTGGCAGCTGATAGTAGACCGGAGTTTATTTACATTTATTTATATTTGTGTGTGTGTGTGTGCACTTTGCAGCCAAGAAACATTTGCATTATATTTTCATTCATGCTTTTGGCAGACGCTTTTATCCAAAGTGACTTGCTGTACAAAGCATTTTAGCAGTTTTTATGTCCCCTAGAGCAGTGGTTCTCAAACTTTTTCGTTATAAGGCCCCCTTTTTGTAGGGTGCATCGCTTTGCGGTACCCCAAATAAAGACTTATCATTTTAAACTTATCATTTTAATGAAACCAAAAACATTTGTGCTTGAACATCAATGCTTTTGGTTGGTGGTCTTATTTTCTGTTGTTTGATTGCATACAATTTAGGATACATTTCTATATTTCAATAAATGCCACAAAGTATGAGAAGCACTGCTCTAGAGATCCAAGCCACAACATATGCACTGCTAACATTGAGCTTAAGCAAACTGAGCTAAACGTGGAATAATTTGGAAACAGAGGTAGGCGAGGATGACTAACAGCTTTGCAAGCATTAAGCTACTTTCTTTTGTTCTTAATGGTAGATCACAAACTTACCCAGACTGTCAGACACAATGTCTCACATTTAGTTTGATACACAAACTGTTACCTTGCATATTTTTTATTTATTCTTTTATTTTACTGTGAATTTTTGCTATTTATACTAGCATTATTTATTTTGTTAAACCATACAGCCATTAAAACTAACTTTATCCCAGTAACAAACAACTTAGACAGCATATATGGGTAATATTTGTTACCTCAGTTAAATCACAATATGGCCCGGTTTCTAAGACACGGCTTGGCCTAAGCTATTGCTATGCCTTGGTTGAATTGAGATATTTATGTCGCCTTTTGAAAAAAAACCTTAGAAGAATACATTACTGGTGTGTATCTCCCAACAAAACAATGGCACTGATGTATTAAAGATATTTCTGAGCATGTTATTTTCAGGTTAAGACAGGTCACAGGTACATTTTTATCTGGGACTAGCCTTAAACCTCGTCTGTGAAACCTGGCCTATGTGTACTATTCGTAAAAAAATACTCTGTGTACACTCACAGTGTAGCTAACTGTTTCGAGCAGTCGCGCTACTTCAGATTTTTGTCTTTAAAACGCGAACAATCTTGTCCTCGCTCTTTACTATTAGCGCGAACAGTTCGTCATATTCTAATGAGGAACATGAGCTGACAAATATTTTCAGCTTGCGCCAAAGACAAGATTGATGTGCGTTTGCATTGCCTGACGTGAGTTCACGTCTTTTCGCATCTTTGCATTGACTTTGAATGTAATTTACTAGTGCAAATCGCTTTATTCACGTTTGGTGTTTACCCTCCATTAGCTTGTTGAAATACATGTAAAAATAATGTCCTAAACATTCTGTGACTCACACTTGTTTATCTCCGCAGGCTTTGTGAGCTTTGACAACCCTTCCAGCGCTCAGACTGCCATACAGGCCATGAACGGATTCCAGATCGGCATGAAGCGCTTAAAAGTTCAACTGAAGCGACCGAAGGACGCCAGCCGTCCGTACTGACTGAAACCAGAGAGACACGTGTACACTGTCACACATCAGAGGGGTACGTCATCTTGAGAGATACTTCTTTACATATCCATTTTGCTTCCATATTGTTGAGTATTTGTATCGAGATCAGCCAATGATGGCATTTTTTTACCCATCAGGGCTTATTTTCCCAATTTAAACTATTAAGGTTACAAAAGCCTAATAATTTTTGATGTTCTGTGCTATACTTATTGTTTTGATGCTTGACTTCACTTAAAGTCCAGTGAGTATTTTTTTGAAGGCTCTATTGGCAGAAATGCTAAATATTATACATTACTATGTCTTCAGAGGTGTATAAAGACCTTACATAATGAAGCGTTTTGTTTTTATTACTTCAGAATGAGGTATTTCTATCTACATACACTGCAGGTCCCAAAATATAGCCCTAAACGGACAAAACGCTCTAAAGTGCAGGTTCCGTAAATACGTTATCTCCTTCGGCAAAGAAGCAAAAACGTGACTACATCTTAATCCTCTCTCAGTAGCCGTTGTGCTTCAAAAGGGAGGGGGAAGGGGTGGAGTGAGCCTTTGGTTGCAATTCATAACCTAACCACTAGATGCCGCTAAATGTCATACACTGGATCTTTAAATTATGTGAAATTCTGTATTGCTGTATTGCACACCTTTTAATACTAAAGATATTTTAATATTTTTAATTTCTATAGCGTATTTGACAACTTTGCACAGTTGCAAGCAGTGTTGGGTGTAATCAGTTACTAAGTAATTACATTTTCATGTAAATTCCACTATAGTATATATTACACAGTATTTAGTTCAAATTCTAACTTTAAAATGCATGCATGAATGTATCTTTCCCACATTTGTAATACTTAAGTCAGTTAATAAGAGTACTTTATGTAGTTTCATATTATTTATTTTAATGAATTAAAAGAGCTGTTTCGTGTCTATCCTTGAATCACTTAACTAATCAAGGTTGATGTAGAATATAGAAAGGAATTAGTAATATGTTATTAAATACTATTTGAAAAGAGTAATTTGTACAGTAATCTACTTTTGAAAATGAAATTAGTAACTAGTAATTCATCACTTTTTCAGAGCAACTTACCCAACACTGGTTGCACGGCAGCTTTACAGAAAACACATTTTATCAGTAGAGAAAAGGAATCATTTCAAAACATAAAATTGTGCATGTAAATGTAGCATAATAATATTTACTAATGATGGTGGTACGAAAACGTATTTCTAAAAAAGCAAAAAAGCAAAAAAAAGTGTATTGGCCCAAGTGTTTCCCCGAGTGCATGGTGTATATTCAGAGTAAAGTGTGAAAATCCGGAAATGTTTTCTTGAAGTCAGGCGGCTGATGCAATCTTTCAGCACACCTGCATCATGTCATCTTCCTCCACGTTTCCATCACGCTTAATGCGATGTCAAAAGCTCGGGCCTCAAGTTTAGCTTCACACGCCGCTCGCTGTGACTGATGCCTCCTGGTTTGACATCCAGATATCAAGCTGTCACCATGTAGCCGAGCTTTTCCCGCATGTGCCTGTCTCTTGAGTCGAGTTCTGACATTTCTCTCTCTCTTTCCCCGGCAGGTTTTGAACAGTTGTAGTCTTGATGTTTTGACGAATGGAAACTTTTCTTGAAAAACTAACACACAAAAAAAGACCGAACAAACAACAACAACACAAAACACACCAAGAGAACGAGAAACCAAGCGCAGAAGGGAGTTGGGAGAAACATATCGCATTTAACTTAAGAACGTCGCCACCACGATGGAAGATGGGCGACACGGGGGACGAAGACGACGATGCCGGAAACAAGGACAAAAACAGACGAAAACCTTTTCCTCTTTTGAAAAACAACGTATGCCGAACACTTTGGAAGAACGGTGCATGGCCGCGAGTTCACGACGGCTGACCTAGAAGCAAAAGACCAATCCATGCACATATCAAAAGACTCTTCTAACGGAAAGCGTCAGTCGTAGTCGTTTTACTTCTGTGGAATAATGAGGGTTTATTGTTGAAGATCCAAGGTAACCCGTCATTTGGACGGCTAGAATTCTCTCTTTCTCTCTCTCTTTCTCGCTCTATATTCCCTCTCTCCTGCAGCGCTGGTGTGTACGACACTGGCGCAGTTTAATGAACTCTCTCTTACCCGTAGGGACCAGAGGACCAAATCTTTTTAATCTATATCGGTATCGTAAAGATGTACAATATTACCACGCGATGATCGATTATCTTACACTACACACATGCTATTCATATAATATGCCAATTAAGAGTTAGACACAAATACTTCAGGGTGTATAGTGTAGGTTTACGGGGGTTTATCGAATAAAACTAGTTTCCAGGTTATGGGGGCAAAAAAACGTAAGGATGTTGGTAGATTCTGTTTAGTGGGGTATTTTAGACTATTGTTATAAACTATGACGTGTGTTGATATGGAATTGTTATGGGCACATTCTGAATTGCTTTTCATTGCCACGTCGCATTTCGGAAAGAAATATGACAGGGCCTTTAGGTCCATTGCGATCTTTAGTTCAACCGCCATCTTAAAACGACCAGAACGAAAGCTTAACTCAATATTTTTGCCAAACAACAGCTGTTAGTGTTGAGTTTCACGGTTTCTAAAGGAAACGTCGTGCCGGAAATGTCTTTAAAGTGGCTGCTTTAAGGATGGTATCGATCACTTTTTTAAGAGACAAATATCAGCTTTGAATTGAAATTGAAATTGGACCACAAAACCAGTCTTACGTAGCTCGAGAACATTTGTGGCAATAGCCAAAAATACATTGTATGGGCCAAAATTATAGGTTTTTCTTTGATGCCAAAAATCATTAGAATATTAAGGAAAGATCATGTTCCATTAAGATATTGAGTAAATTTCCTACCGTTAATATATAATAACTGTATTTATTTGTGTGGATTCGTCAAAATTGCTAACAAAATGGCAAGAAACACGGCTACAAACTTAACTCGTTGCTGCCCGCTCTTTGGGAATTACCCTCTCAAGTTTGGTTACTTTGTAAAGCTTAGAATTTCAGCTTTCGGGTTCATCTACTCGCCACAACGTCATTCCATCCATAAGCCAATAGAGAGCATTAACAAACCTGATCTTCTTAGCAACGGCCTGCTACAGCGCCTCTGATTAACAACTTCAAAGGCGATTTTCCCAATGTTTAGATTTTTTGCACCCTCAGATTCCAGAGTTTAAAATAGTTATATCTCAACCAAATATCACGTCACATACTTACAAATCATACATCAATAGAAAGCCTATGTGTTCATCATTCAGATTATGTAAAAATCGAAATTTCGAAAAATTGACCCTTAAGACTGGTTTTGTTGTCCAGGCTCACATATTTGATTTTGTGTGATATATTTCAGCTTATATATGCATTTGCATTCAAATAGCATAATTCATACTAAACTGCCATTAAACAAAATCTCAAACCATGTATTATTTTCATGTTTTCTGTCCTGCAGACAGACAAATTTGTTTACTGTATATAGACCACTTTGGAAGAAGTAAACAAACCAGTTTTTTAACACTACACAAACATTTCAACAACCTAAAAGATAACATTTATAACCCAATCAAAATGTTTCACGAATATCTTTAAGGTTTAACTATACAGTATATATAAGATTTAAAAAAAATACAAAATTAAACCGGCCCAGAGTTTGCGTTTTGTGAAGTGTTCTATGGGTGATCCATATAATGGAAGTCAATGGGGACCAATGTCGTTTGGTTATCAACATTCTTCAAAATATCTTCTTTTGTATTCTGCAGTAGAAAAAAGCTCATTCAGGTTTGGAATGACATGAAGGTGAATAAATGATCAAAACTATCCCTAAAAACGGCCACAAAAAGACATTTTGCTCAGCTATTGGCATTTCCATTGTGAGAATGGGCTTTTTAAAAATGAAGAATTTTCATTTACAATCGTGCCATAGTACAACATTAAGCTTTGAATTTGCGTCAGTGACTTGCACTGATATGCTGTTTGCCAGAAGAGCCTTCTAGAACGTTTCTATTAGACAAATCAGAGCGTATGACAGCGTGACACAGCACACAGAGATATATCTTTCGAGACAGTAGTTCTTCTCTGTTCATGCTTTATTCAGGTATCTCACGTGTAGGTTAAATGAACTTTCTAATAGCTCATAGTAACACTGTATTGTGCATGCCTATGTAAACGTAGTACTTATTTAGAGCCGGGGCCAAGGGCCTAAACGACCAAGGAAAATGATAGTTTAGTCTTGTAAAGGAACAAAAGAGTATGCCGAGGTGGAAACGTTAGTAACCAGCGAGAACATTGTTCATCTTTTAAAGTCAACATGAAATGAACATTGAGCCTCTTTACGTTTTCTAAACATTGTTGCAGGTTATATTGTACATGATTCATCGATGCACGTTATCCAAAGATAAATATTTGCATACTCTTTTAACAAACTGCAACAACTGTAAAAACGAGAGGTTGAGTTCATGTTGAATTTAAAATCATGCTTAGTTGTTTTGACCTACCGAACCCATTCAAACCTTTTCGGACCAAACAGTAATTTGTTCCTGAGCAGAATTTCTCTTGTCTTGCCATGACCACTGAACCGCACAAATGTGCCGTGTACCAGGACAGCACTGTTTCTTTCAAGCGTTTCCAAGCTGATGTGATTGGACAGCATCTTCCGCCCTCCACCTTTAATAATTATGGGACTAAGTGGATTTGAGCATTTTAACAGGTCAAGCAAAAATGATATTGTGCCAACATAAAATCGTGAAACAATTTGAAAAGCAAGAACCAAATTTACCCAGAAGTCAAAAGAAAATAAACGCTATGTAGAGGACATTTAATATGTTTCTTTAAAATAAGATTTTCACGATTTTTTAGTGGGATTGGCAAAAAAAAAATTGTTTAAATTTCAAATTTTACCTAACAGGTTTCATGAACCCCGTGCAAAGCGATGTTTTACAAATATACAAAAAAAAACGTAACATCCAAAAATGTACACCTAGCTGTAGAAATCCACTCTCCTAAATCCATAGATACAGCATTTCTCTTGTTTCCTTTCATAATGTTAACTCAAAACTGTCAGCTGAAAGTACAGTATAACAGTACATTACACTCTGAAATATAAATGTGATGTCATAAGACAAACTTTAAAGTAACTATAGGGTGTCATCCAAGAATCGATGTTCCTGTGATGTCACGGAACAACCTTTATCGATCATATGATGTCATAGAAAAGTGGGTGCTTCTGAAAAACGCAGGTGGTCCTCACCCTTCCTGTTAACAGTACCGATTTACCCATCTAAAGAAACTATAAAGTAACGTCAACGACTTTTAAATCTTCACAGAGCCATATTGCCAACCCAAGAACATACATATAGTTCTTGATTAGAACAATTCCCGAATAACTTTATTTTAAGAGTGTACGTTTCATCTGATAACGGTGTCATCATGTAGGCTACAGTCTAGATATTTTAATTGAGTCACATAAGTATCGATTTTTTACTCTACACAAATCATAACAACGGAAGATGACTATGAGTCACACTGAAAGGCACACTTTTATTCTCCACTTATTCAATATAAATATCATAACTTTGATCACGCTAAAATTCCTTCCATAATAAATGATGTCAGATTCGGCTTCAGAAGCCTCATTTAGTGCACGACCAAATCTGCTTCCTGACTAAACTGTTTAACCACCTTGGAGAGTGACATCATCATTCCCAGACAGGATCCAGTCAGATTTCGGATATGTGTTCGGAATGGCATACTACTAGACTAATTTAGTATACCTCACTTTTTCCGTCCGCATGACCTGCATTTGCCAAAATGTATAAAACGACACACAGAACAACACAATACACAAGCGCCGCTCATGTATTACAGAATAGAATACGTACCGTCAAAATACACTGTTTGTTGTTGCATACTGCATATGGTTTTTATGTAGTATGCCATTCTGAACGTGTCCCATAAAAACAGAGAACATTCCTAGCCGTGCGGCAGCTGTACCGAGCAGTGGCACATGTGATTTTTTTTTCGAGATGTTTTTAAGCTAAACCTTACATACACTATTGTACAAACATGAAGATTCACGTTCTATTTCAATTTCTAGTCTTTCTATTGCCAAAAAAAAAAGAGAAAGAACATAGTTCTTATTTCTTAGCTTGCCCTGCCTATAGTTACGAGCTCACTCTTTGTGCATGCTTACTGCTAGAAACGTAGAGAGACACTTTTTTTTAGTAAAAGGCTTCGAAAACATAAAAACGCATTGTTGCACCGCATTTTTTTTTCCTTTTCAACCAATACCTCCGAGGGTAAAGGTCAAAGCTTCAAGGATACCGAGGCGCTGGCGGAGGTTGCGGTTATCACGGCGACGTAGCGCTGCATCGAGAATCCAAGCGCGGGAGTCGCCGGACACGCTCCTCAGGTTTTGGGGCTATTTCGGGAGTATGTTTTACAAACTGTGTTTTTTATTCATAGGATGTAACTACCTGAACTAAGCCATGTTATCTTCTTTCATACTCCTTCATACTGCCACAGTACTCTGCTAGAGCGACGCTGCATACAGTATCAAAACATACGAACCTCAAGCTTTCTATTCAAGTCTCACTCCATGTTTGCTTCGGTTTGTGGTCATTTGTTGCATCCAGAATGTTTTGTACAGAAGAAATGGGGGGTTACGGATGTTCGAGATAATATGCTGTGGTTCTTTATATATGTCATTGAATGCAAAGGGATACGCTTGAAAATGAATTACGAAATCTGTATTATGTATTTGGTGGGATTGTTGATAGCACAGAAAGCTTCTTTTCAGGTAGAATGGGTTAGAGACGTACGGTACAAAGCTTCCGGTTATTTTCTGTCCGGGTGAAGCGATTCTCAAAAACTAGGCTCGCTGTAAAGGGACAGAAAACATCGACGGAGCTCTGGGGTGGGTTCGCTCTGAACGATTGTGTTATATTGTAGGGTTTCTTAGCACAATATACAAAACAGATGTAAGCTAAATAATGAATCTATGTTTATATCTTATGGAGGGAAGTATGGGACACAATGAGTTTAAGCCTTTTAATGGAGATGTCAAAGACAAGATAACCTTCCTTTTCTTTTCGAAGAAAAACAGACCGTCATCTTTCCTCCGAACTTGCTGCTTTGACAATTCAGTGTGTTAAGGGTTTTAACGATGGTGTTTTATTTATTGTTTCGGTCATTTATTTATTTCAAATGATTTTCTTGTTAGAATTTGAACATTTGCATTTTTTATTTGTATATTTATGTATGAACTTTAAGTTGATCATTTCTGACATTATGTGTGAATGATGCTTAATGGGGCTTTTTCTGTCTTTCTTCTTTTTTCAATTTTACAATAAAAATGAGAAATGCTCACCAGCACTGTTTGATCACTTGCACATGTCAATATATTGTATCAAAACTGTCTGGCCTGAGGTTAACTTCCGCTCTGTGTTTGGTTCTTATATAACAATTGACATTAATATTTATTTATTTATTTAATATTACATTTAGTTTTATATTAGCTGTTTAAAATTAAGACTACTTAACAGATATAGATTCTTTGGGGAGGTCTACCTGAAGTTAAATTTGGGCCACGTGAAGTTTGATTATGTTGTTGCCACTGAAACTCTGTCTTTAAGAAAGAAAGCTGTCTCATAAACTTCATAAAGCCATTGAAAAAAGTTAGTTTAATTGTTTAGTTGTTGAAAGATTGAATCCGTCGGTTCACCTTATTGGCATTATTTTTTGGGAATCTGTCCTCATCTGTGTATTATGGTCCTGCTGTCGGTCCATATTACAGATTATGAATAAGCATTATGAACACATTGGGTTTATGGCCTGTGGGACTATGAGTCTTCTTTCATAGGGTGAAAGTGTTCTGACTTTCCGCAGAGTTTGAGGCCAATTGCAATATAAGTTGTTCAACACAAAAAACAGCTAGATAGAGATAAAAAAGATTTATTTTGTTTGAGCATGAAGGACAAACATCCAGCCTGCTTCAATCCTTATAAATCATGCCCATGTAATAAAAAACATCCACAGCTAAATACATTTGATGGTCCAGCAGACCGGGAAAGAAATATCACAAACGGGAACTCTTAAGGGAGTAGTTCATCCAAAAATATTGTTTTGTTCAGAATGTCTTTGTTTTATTCTGTTGAATACAGCAGGTGATGTTTAAATTAGAAAAAGATAGTAAAAAAATATTCCCTATTTTACTTGTGCGCTGCACTCCCAGTCTTCTGAAACATTTATTTACTGAAACATCTCCTTTGTGCTCATATCATGTACATTTAAATATGAAACATTTGATGGCAATGAACAGACATGTCAACCCTGACATAGCAAGTGTAAAAACAGCTTCTTTAGAAGGTGTACATTAAAGTGTGCTTATTGGTACTTTCAGGTCAAATTGTAGTGGCATTGAAAACTGTTGTTTTGGTAAACATTCGTGTGTTCCAGGAAGGGCAATAAAGTTTTGGAAACTAAAAATATTAAAACATTTCTGGTCATTTAAATTAGGTCTAAATATTATTCTAAAATATTTAAAATATTAGAAAACTTAAACTAAATGAAGATTAAAAATGTTATCAAATGTTGTAAATTGAAAAAAGTTGAGACACTCATTATTTTTAACTGGAAATAAACTTAAAATGCAATTTAAGGAAATAAATAATTAACATAATGAAATGCCAAAAGTCAACCAAAAATCAAAAGGAAAGCTAAAAATATAATAATGAATAGCAATATAATATGATATTCATAATAAACAATTAAGATATATCAAAAAATATCATAAAACATGTAAGGCTAACTGCTTCCGGTTGTTGAAAGCAACAAAAATTTTAATGTTTATTTGCTAAATTTTCTTTTAAGTAAATCTACTTAATTGTTTTGCATTTAATGTTTTGCACACTGTTTTTTTTAATTATCGCAAAACTTTTTTTTAAAGCAAATTATCGCGACACAATTTAATAAAAACTAGTTTTTTTTCAGTGAATCAACAGATCCAACAGGATGAGAAAGGAGAGTAAATTATACCAAAATGTAAATGTTTGGGTGAAATTTCTCTTTAATGTGTCAGCTGTTTCTCTTAAACTAAAACTGAATTACATGGAGAGCAAACAGAGGTTACTACTGAATTCCTCTGAGAAAAAGACTTAAAAAGAGCTTCTTAAGGGAGCTTCTCAATGTCTCAAACTGTCCTCAGATTTCCTGGAATAAAAGCCAAAATTTACCATATGATTTTAAGTTATTGCATCAACAATGGACTCATATGTGTTTATTATTTATTTACACATATTGCGTAAACTGGTGCAGTGACTGTCCCCAAATCAGATGTGAGTTTGCGTGCCGATGGATCTCTCAGCTCTAATAGACTGTTGATTTTCTCATCTGTGTTTTGCTGAGCTTGGCAAACCTGCGTGCTGACTCGCTGCCACAGCCACTTCATCCTGATCTGGTTTTAATCAACAAAAACGTTGCTTTGGACATCTATCTCACAAACACCCGACCACGGGATGAAGGAGAGCGCCGGCAGAACATACATCCAACCAACAGCCCAATTAAATCAGAGTGAATCATTCTGAAAAGAAAAGAAGAAGAAAATCAATGGACCTTGTGCTGTTTTCTAAACGAGACATTGATCAGGTTATGCTCTCTTTATCAGGAACATAACATTCATCACATGTAAGGAATGAAGGAACAACAGACCGCGATCTCGAGTTTAGTGTGTTTGCAGAAAACAAAGTTTAGTGAGAGTTTTATCTTCCTGCTCGGGGAACGGATGTGAGGGCTGTGAGATGAAGTTAAACCCTTCAAGAGAAAGATGAATGTAAACCCTATCATTTATATTTCAGATGGATACTGTTTGTAGATGAATACTGGTACTAGAACCTTCATATTTTGTACTGAATTTGAAAGTGAAATCCTGCAGGACTAAACCACAGTCAGTTCCATTCATAAAATGTGACTCCTTAATTAGATGTATTGCTACAAAACTATGTTTTTTTCTTTAACTAACGTATAGCCATAATTGCTAAGAAGATTCGCTACAGTTTATGTGGCAAACAAATGGCAAAGTAATATACAAGATATATGGACTCTTTAATATTTCAGCTGACCTGTGAGAATTAGGAGCACAAATCAATTTCAATTATGGCTTTCCTTCAACCTCTGAAGAAAACTGCCAGCGTGGGTTCAACTTCAACACAACTCTCGAAATGAATTACAACCTGGGTTCGATCTAAAAAAATCTTGTGATGTAAATTTTGACGTGTCCTTGAGCAAGGAATAAATGCCATGACAGGAGTGAAAATATAATTTCCAACTCATTGATTTCTATGCTTTGGACACAAATCTCTAAGCCAATAGTGCCACTATGTGGTTGAGATTTGGATACTTAATTCACTCTTCAAATTGTATTCATCACAAACCAGACACACATTTATGTCTAAATTGTAGGAGCAGCTTGGTCACCTTAAACCAGATTAAGTAAAAAATATCATCATTTGTTCGCCCTCCTGTTGTTAAAAACCTGTATATAATATGTGTCACGGGCTGACACGGAGGAGGATGAATGGAGAAACAAAAAGGTATAATCCAATGGGGTTTAATGATAACAGAAGTCCAAAACAAACACGGGAGCAGGAGAACAGGGAAGACAAAACCAGTAATACAATTCATTGACATAAATAATAACCGACAAAGAACAGAGGGAGACACAGGGCTTAAATACAAAAGGAAGACACTCATGGAAAACAGAAACAGGTGTGGAACTAATTAACAATGACGAAACACAAGTGAAAACGAATTAGCTAATAATGAGATTGGCAACGGGAGATTAACAAAGATGAGGGACAGGTGAAAACAATGAGACAAGCGAAAAACAGGCAAGGAACAAACGTGACATTACCCCCCCCTCCACAAGGCGCGACATCGCGCCAAAACAGTACCAAAGGGGGAAGGGGGGGTGGGCGTCCTGGAGGCCGGTGCAGGGAAGACCAGACCTGGTGGGATGGGAGACCTCCAGGGCGATACGTCCAGCTCGGGGACTCTGGAGGGCGGCGGCCATTCTGGAGGCTTTGAGGGCGGCGGCCATTCTGGAGGCCTGGAGGGCGGCGGCCATTCTGGAGACCTGGAAGGCGTCGGCCGTTCTGGAGGCCTGGAGGGCGTCGGCCGTTCGGGAGACCTGGAAGGCGTCGGCCGTTCTGGAGGCCTGAAGGGCGCCGGCCGTACCGGATGGCAGACGACCGTTCTAGCCTTGAGGGCTATCCCTGCCATATGGCTCCCCCCCAAAAAATATTTGGGCTTAGTCCGGGAGCTCATATGGAGGTTGGCCTGGACCGGCTGGGCAGCGGGCTCTGGCGGCTGGGCAGCGGGCTCTGGCGGCTGGGCAGCGGGCTCTGGCGGCTGGGCAGCGGGCTCTGGCGGCTGGGCAGCGGGCTCTGGCGGCTGGGCAGCGGGCTCTGGCGGCTGGGCAGCGGGCTCTGGCGGCTGGGCA
The DNA here is from genome assembly GCA_008369825.1 of Triplophysa tibetana. Classification (NCBI taxonomy): domain Eukaryota; kingdom Metazoa; phylum Chordata; class Actinopteri; order Cypriniformes; family Nemacheilidae; genus Triplophysa; species Triplophysa tibetana. Next base: position 6,131,957 of record CM017899.1, read on the forward strand.
GCGGGCTCTGGCGGCTGGGCAGCGGGCTCTGGCGGCTGGGCAGCGGGCTCTGGCGGCTGGGCAGCGGGCTCTGGAAGGCCATGCGGGAACGGCTGGAGAGGCTCTGGAAGGCCGTGCGGGAACGGCTGAAGAGGCTCTGGAAGGCCGTGCGGGAACGGATGGAGAGGCTCTGGAAGGCCGTGCGGGAACGGCTGGAGAGGCTCTGGAAGGCCGTGCGGGAACGGCTGGAGAGGCTCTGGAAGGCCGTGCGGGAACGGCTGGAGAGGCTCTGGGAGGCCGTGCGGGAACGGCTGGAGTCGCTCTGGAAGGCCGGACGGGACCGGCTGGAGAGGCCCAGGAAGGCCGGACGGGACCGGCTGGAGAGGCCCGGGAACGCCGGACGGGACCGGCTGGAGAGGCTCGGGAACGGCGGACGGGACCGGCTGGAGAGGCCCGGGAACGCCGGACGGGACCGGCTGGAGAGGCTTCGGAAGGCCGGACGGGACCGGCTGGAGAGGCTTCGGAAAGCCGGACGAGACCGGCTCCGAGAACAGGTCCCCTTTAACCTGCTCCCGTTGCTGGGTGGTGGAGGAGTGAGGCGTGGATCCGGGATGAGCCGGAACGAACCCCTGGCCTGTGACCGATACTGGGCGACCCCCGCTCAAGTCCTCATCAGTCACCCCGACGCAGAACTCGGAGCCGGTTGCTTGGAGGACTCGATTTACGAAGTCCTCCAGCCGGTACTCATCTGCATCGGGAAGCATGACGAGGACGAGCAGAATGTCGTCCAGACCGGCCAAAAAGGCCAGGTTTAGAGCTTGATCGCTCCAACTCACCCGATAGCACACGCCAACAAACTCCTCCACGTAGTTCTCCAGAGGCCTTCCGTCCTGTCTCAAGTCCCTGAGGACAGCCTCTGGAGAAAAGGTACAGCAATCCATTTTTCAGGTCGGTTATTCTGTCACGGGCTGACACGGAGGAGGATGAACGGAGAAACAAAAAGGTATAATCCAATGGGGTTTAATGATAACAGAAGTCCATAACAAACACGGGAGCAGGAGAACAGGGAAGACAAAACCAGTAATACAATTCATTGACATAAATAATAACCGACAAAGAACAGAGGGAGACACAGGGCTTAAATACAAAAGGAAGACACTCATGGAAAACAGAAACAGGTGTGGAACTAATTAACAATGACGAAACACAAGTGAAAACGAATTAGCTAATAATGAGATTGGCAACGGGAGATTAACAAAGATGAGGGACAGGTGAAAACAATGAGACAAGCGAAAAACAGGTAAGGAACAAACGTGACAATATGTTGTTGTGATGAACACAAATGAAGATGTTTTAATGAAAGTTTGTAACTTAGCCATTTTGGGTCACTGACTCCAATAGCAGGACAAAAGACCACTATGGGGGTCAATGGTTATCTAAAATGGCTTAGTTACAAATCAGCCAACCAGCTATTTTTTTTACTGCTTTGGCCATGTTGTTCTAACCTTTGACTGCCAGAAACTTCTATACCTGAAATGTTTGATAAAAATTGGTGTCTCATAAAATGTATAAAGTTGTACTTCTCCACTATATTCTCCAAATGGCTTAATTTTAAATTTGATGAAAATGATACCGGCTGTGTGTTATAGTGGCATGTGGAATTTATATCACCCTCTTGTGGATGTGGTGAGGTCACCATGGCAACCCAGCTGGAGCGTTTGTTATGGTGATGGAACAGCAGTTCCCATCACTGTCCACTGGAGGTGGTTGAAGACCTCAAGAAAAGTAAATAAATACAAGTAGCTAGCAGCAGGATGATAAACTAACAAAGCAACATGGTTGTGTCCTTCTTATTGAAGTACATTTTTATCTCCTCATTACATGTCTTCAGATCTGAGAAAATATTCATCTTAAACTTTTTAAAAAAGGAAATTATAATCTGGGTCTGTCTTGTCTCTGTCAATTGTTCCGGCTAAAAGTTGTCATAGGAAGTCCTATTAGTTTTAATAATAATAATAATAAGTAAATCATAGAAGCAAGTTTTTTTTTAACTAAAATAGAAATTAAAAGAAAGGTGGAATTACTCCTTCATTTAAGATCTATTAATATAATACCAGTTAAAAGTTTGGAAAAGCTTGACTAAATGTATCTTAATATTTTAATGCAAACAAGGATTTTTGTAGGCAAAAAATGTTGTCATGCCAACATATCAATTATTAGAATTGTATGAAAATGAAAATTGAGTTGAGAGAGAATAAATGCAAATTTTTGTTTTAAATTGAACCAATACAGTGAAAAAAAGTAGAGCCTTAAATAGATGGAATGCAATATGATGTAGTTTTCATTTATTTGATATGCTTTTATTTGCAACATGATTCCCACAGTTACAATTGTCCTACTGCATAGTGTTGAGGAATACTGTTATTATAAACGGTGGAAAAATATAGCAAAGAAAGAGTAAGTGTTGATTTACATTATAGCACGGTCAGAAATCTTTATTAGGGGTTCACAGGGTTATCTTTCTATATTTGAATATGAATATTATATATGAATCTCCAAAGCTACAAATACATCTTATAAATTCCAACGTGTTACACTACGACACAGGTCACATGTAATACACGATGTGTCCGCTAGATGTAGGCAAAGTTCCAGAGCTGTGATTTACTCTTCTACGACGTTACTAAACTGTAGTATATTGTAAAGTACAATGCAATCTGTTTCAAGGATCGTAATAAATTATTAAATAAAATGTTATTTTTTCCTAAATGATCAATAGGAAACTTTGTGTCTTTAAATGCGGGGCAATTGGTGAGCTCTGTAGAGATGTTGTGCAACAATGCAGTAATGTGCTCAATTTGAATAAGAGTTTACTGATGTATCTCTTTATTAAAACAATACTAATGAAGTTATATATTAGTGGGAATGTCACTGTCACACTCTTTTCCCTCAGAATGAGCGACACACCCCTTTGAAGGCTTCCTGATTGCCTGATTGACTTGAGCACTCCACCAAACTTGACAGTTCCTGTTATCCGCCTCCGGAGCGCTTGCCCGCACTGTTCCCGCCTCTCCTCTCCCGCTCCAGCCGGTTCTCCCTGTCAATCATGCCGGCCGTTGGAATGATTGACAGCAGGCTAGTGCGCGTCCCGCAGCCCCAATGATGCAGGAGGAGACGCAATCATATGCAAAAAGTGCTACAATCCATTTTTACGAAACAACGCTGTTTTTTTTCCATGAATTCATTTCTACGCCACACCGACCAAGAGGTTCATGATCAAAAATAGCGCTCGCGAAATTTGTTTTTTTACTATGAACAATTCTTTCAGCGCATTATTCAATCGCTCGTCGTAAAGCAGTGACGTTTCGTCGCAAGACACCGATCAAGCGATTCCACCAACATCGCCGAAGAGGAATCGTTTAGAAAGAGGAGAACGAGACTGCGCGCTCTGTCCCGTTTTCATCGGGTCCCGAGTTGGTGGTGATCCAGCCGCCGCGGTGCCGCTGTGGGAGTGTCGCACGCACGCACGCACGCACGCGAGGAGAGTTTGCCCTGGATTTTCAATCATTTGCGAGATAAGGCTATCGGACCTCCTCTTCGACGCTACCCTCCCTTCCTCATCCCCGGTTTTTCTCGTCCTCTCCAAGCTCCGTGAGACCGCACGCGGGGTAGAGGCTCGCGCCCACCGCGACAGAACCGAAGCAGGCCCCCTCCCCCACTCTCGAAGCCCCCCTCAGATCATCTCCTCATTTTTCCCCTCCTTAATATTTTTCCTCGGAGGAGGAGGAGGGTTGGGGGGATTCTTTCGTTTCGACGTCCGTCCGAACTGAGTGATAATTGTATTTAATTTTTTCCTCCGGTTTTCTCGAAGCCCCCGACGAGGCCGGGCTGTGTTCAGAAAAGCAGTGGGGATGACTTTAGAGTCAATGATGGCCTGCTGCCTGAGCGAAGAGGCCAAGGAGTCGAAACGAATCAACGCGGAGATCGATAAGCAGCTCCGCCGGGACAAGCGCGACTCGAGGCGGGAGCTGAAGCTGCTTCTGCTCGGTATGAATTCCGCCGCCGTTTAACTCACTCATTCACAGGTCTTGCGGCATTTTCCTTGTTTGTTTATTTGATGTCAATGCTAATGTTGATTTTCCCTCATTTTCGTGTCTTTTTAGTTTATTGCCCAACGTAGTTTTCAGGCGATCTGCGCTAGCCTGTATGCTAAGGCGTTAGCTGCGTTGTGGCCACACTGGACAGGGCCTTGCAATATCACACTAAAATCTCAGCACTCTCTCAGATGTGTTTATTTGTGTACATTATTCATGTATGTCAAAGACACACCAATAGAGTGGACCCTGTATCGCACAGCTCTTTCTCCATTATGACTCTGCATTGTTTATCTAGCTGTCAGTTTTGTGTCAGTATCCCTAATAGGTCAAAGTGGTTGCCTGCCACTGTGGGAAATGCATCTTGCATGCTCCTTGAAACGAGGATGTGGGTTGTGTTGTCTGGGTAATGCATTTTGCCTGTTCTAGATAAAAATGCAGATGTGCGAAGATGTTGAGAAATCTCTTCTGTATGGCCAAGTTGTTTTGGAGGATGCAAAGTGGTTTGTGTGACAAAATGCAAATGACCCTTGACTGTTTTGCGGTTTGTGTGACTCTAGGTTTAAAGCAGATAAGTGTTCATCGTATTCAAATTGTAGGGAAACTCACAGCTTAATTCAGTGAAAACACGTGCAAAGCTGTTCCTTTTGTTTTGAGTGCAGTTCACGTTTCTTTATGCGTAGGTAATATTTCTCCTGTGATCATTTTCAAATTAATGAGAAAAAATCAATTAGCACCCCCAACAAGCCATTAGTGTTAAACATCAATCATTGTATGCATCATGGGAGTTTTACTTCATTGGTCTGTGCCCACGTGAAATTTGGGTCACCATTGCTCTATTAAAATGTATTACTGGATTGAATTATCTCAAAATGGCGGTCAGCTGTTGCCTGAGAGCTTTGCACGCTGGACCCTGGTGAGGAAAGAGAATTGGGTGCTTTTTTATCAATATGTGAAGTTGTGAGCGTGTGCTTGCCTGTGACTCAGTGAGTTGGTAAGCGGTGATATCTGACACGGACAGCCTTCATTCGTTTCCTATTAGTCAGGACTGTTTTCCGGCTTCAAAATGAACTGCTCTTTTTAAAATGGACCATAAAGTAGAAACGGAGAGCCGATGAGAACGACAGATAGGGCGAGATGAACAGAAGTGTGAGTTTGGTGCTGAAATGTGGGCCGACGGAAGTTGGATAATGGAATACTTAAGTGATGTATGTGTAATAGATGTCAAATGGGAAATCACCCCATTTATTACTCTATAAAACTTTTAGTTTAGTTCAGGTGTGTTGGCTTAAAGTCTGTAGCCAAACTGTGCCTTTAGATTTTCATTTTGCTTTATAAAACATGTGTACATCGGACCGTTCCTCAAAAAAGGTATTAGTTGATCCTCATAGCACTATTGGGCTATAGCCCCCCCCTTCATTTTTCTATCACTTGTTTCTTTAAAACCTGTTGTGTGCAAGAAATGTGCAACATACTGCACTACACACTTCCCTAGCTTAAACCACTAGTACTACAATGCAATATTGGGGAAGGTAAACATTCGTGTTTTTACACATTTTTAAGTATTGTCAACATGTGCAACGGTGTTTCATGCATTCTGACTTCTTTACAATGATAAACGTGCTGTCTTCTCACGCTTAACATGGTCAGCTTGCAAAAAACTAGTTGGGCTTATAACGTAGTATTTCTGTGCTCGATACACTCCCCCAGGGATCGTACAGGTTTTGAAAAGTTTTTATACATATAAAACTGTTTCATAACTATTTTTCTTAGTCCCATATTGGAAAATTCTCCCGGAAAAGCAAGCGGCATGGCCACAGTGTAGCAGGAGAACGAGAGCATACGTTTGCGAAGATCAGGTGTTCGTTTGTTCACTGCATTTGGGTGATGAATGTTATATAAACAGTGGATGTATTGCTGAATTTGGAGAGGCATGTGCTTTAGTTCAGTACCCCTGCCCCCCACCCCGTATGCACCGTATGGTTTCGGAAATAATCCTACAGCTGAATATATCTTTTATAAATTTGATCAGACTAAATACTCTTCGAAGATAAAAAGTATGCAATACTACTCTATATACACTCAAGTTTAATATGAGATTAACATAAACTTTATTAACATGTTTGCATCTACTGTATGGAAATAATGAAAGCAGAGAGAAATGTTCTTCATTACACAATGATAATAACAATGAACAATTGCATCTTTTCAAGAATTAACAATTAATATTTCAAGAAACCAGTTGTTTTATGGTTCCAACTAATATAAAGAGCACATTTTATCTAAAAAAAGAGTGAAACATTTCCTGGTTCCTCGCGCATTCTGGATGTCATCACGCGGTGAGATCGACCAAGTTAGTGAGTATCAATTGAGTCATAAAATGGGATTATCGGCCAATACCGATCTGCGGCCAATAGATCGGAGCATCCCTGCCTTTAATAGCACATAGTTATCTCAGCCTTAAAGACTGACAACTTTTTCTGTAATATCCTACATTAGAGCTAGTAAATAAAATATTCATTTCATTTCTGAAAGTACAGAACACAAATGTTTTTCTAAGCAACAATGCAACTTTACAGATTTTCATGGTGGTTAAAATGCAACAACTGTGTCGCCTTTACAAGCGTTAATCAGGTTACTACGTTGCATATAGATCCGTTTTTTGCAGCAATTATCAATGTAAATGATAACACTGACAAATTAACAAAATTGTTAAAACTTAAACTTGAAATTTATTCTGGGGCACAGCAGATTTATACTGGGGCAGGTGCCCCAATAAAAGCTGTCTAGTGATGCCCTTGCTTGGACATTGTTGTGATCTTTTATATGTGTATCAAAAGAGGTGGAGCTTACCGAAGGGCCACTTGACTTTCTATTGCTAATTGAGTTTAAAAGTCTTTTCTGTCTAACTTTGTATCACACATCAGGTAACAGTATCTGTTTTGTGCACAAGGTTAAATACCTTAAGGGTATCTAAAGATATAACGTTTTTAATTATTTGTAAGCCTAAATGAACGATTGATGTACCTTCGTTTTAAAGTCATTGTCAGTGTTTTGTGTAAGAACGCTCAAAAGTGATTCTGTAACGGTGAATGATTGTCAGGACACATTGGCTCATACGTGGCTCTGTGAAAATACAAGAGTTTGACCTTTAACGCTGTAAGACAATTAATAAGTGCAAAGGAAGTATGACCGAAGGAAGTATGAAAAAAATGGGTTTGTTGTTGGTGCTCGGTCATCCTATTAATGGCCGATCTTAAATAAGTTAAAGCTGTCAGCCTGACACCAGATGAGCTTTAGCTATAGTCTGGATTAGCCAAATCCTTTAAAGGCTTTATGAACACATTGGCTTCCAGTGCTGATACCATGTTTGCTTTGAGTTATCCAACCATTCTGTGTAGAAGCTTGGGTTAGTTTAGTCCTGACAAATTATGGTTATTGGGGTTATATATCAGTGAATCAGTTTAGGCTCATGAGAAGTATTTAATGATGTGATTGTGTTATCACTTCGAAGTCTTGTTCAAGAAGTACATATTTGATATGGTCAAATTCATAAATGTTTTGGTTTCAAATGAGATAATTTGAGTTTAAGAAAGCAACCAATTCTGTGGCACCTATTACTACCATGGTAGTCAATGATGTCTCAAAAATGTCTATCGCCAACATTTTTTCAAAATATTTCACAGTTTTCAGCAAAACAAAAAAAATGATACAGGTTTAGAACAACTCGAGGGTGAGAAAATGATGAAGTAATTTCTGGTTCTGTGATGCCATGAATTGTTTCGACTTTATTTAAGCTTTTAGTGGCAATAGAGTGATATTTCAGGCCCTGTAACTCTATTGTTTATTTGTGTAAACTATACATATATTAACCTGTTTCACTTCAGCATTGACCATACATGTTTTCTGAAATAATGTCTTGAAGTGACACCCACTGGTGTAACATGCTGGGACACCAATTTTCACGGTTTGGTTCGGTTCTGATAGCTTGGCACATTCACGTGTTTTGTAAATATTCTATGCTTACGTGACAGGGACACTAAGAAGTTAAGAGGAAAAAACAATTTTATTGCTATTCTCTTTATTTTACTTGAGTTATTTTATTCTCTTCTCTTTAAGCCAAAATCAACTTGTAAAATGTTCTGTGTATCGAATTATATAAAATAAATATATACAGTATATATTATATATAAATATTTGGAAATATATGGCCCAATCTATCGCAAGGATGTTGAAGAATTCAATAGAAAAGCAACGGATATAACGTGTCTTGCACTATATAGGACGATGTTACGATTATTCCGCTAAAGTGGATCGTGCAGTCATTTTAATCGTTCGCGATCAAATATCGTCATATCGCACACCCCTAATTCTCGCTTCCCCGTTTGACTCGCAAGTGTCCCTAACTTTAGCGCATTGTTATAAGATACTCGTGGGGATGCGTTTGTCTATTTCTACGCAAAGACATTAGGGATGAGTCACGAATTTCGAATATTCGATTAGTTTTTTTATTATAGAATCTCGAATAGTGTGTGCGATCTTAAAAAAATCGGCATGTTTTTACGAGTAACGTGTTCATGTAACCAAAGGGTGGCGCTGCCAATAATGACGCACCTTAAACCTAAAGGCTGTCAGACAGTAGAGGAAAACATTTTCTCACAACAATTGTTAACGAAGTTACGCACACTGTAGACCCGCGTGGCATAATGGATACGATAAATTGAGACAGTTTCAAAAATTAGTTCTGTGTGGGGGTCCTTTAATAAAATGAAGGAGAATAATGTGCAGTGCAAACTCTGTAATGCAAAGCTGGCTTATCATGGATCAACAACTACAATGCACAGTCGTTTGAGCGCGAAGCACCCAGCAGGTCCATCCACAGGTCAGCAATCAGTTGCTCGTTTTATGGTCAGACCAACCAATTTGGATGGAGGGGCGGAGCAAATAACGGCTTTAATTACTAAGATGAGCGCTAAGGATGTGCTTCCGATGGGCTTTGTCGAAGGGGGGCTTTAAAAATCTTATGGAGTTTGTACAGCCAGAGTTTACTGTTAGTCTAGAGAAACTATCACTGGCAGACTGGAGAAACTTTTTCATGACAATAGAAATGGAAGCATTTTGATGTGTTAACTGATGAAATCGTTCCGGACTGTTAATAAATGCCGTCATATGTTGTAGCGCGTTTTAAGTCTGGTCTAAAATCTTTATGGCTTTATTGTATTTTCCATGATCAATAACACTTCTGTTTTATAGTTGGTATAAATGTGCATGCTCATATTTTACAAGGAAATGTCCTAGCATTATGAACGCTTGATGCTGATCGATGTACTCTTAATAAATGCCGTCATTCGGTTGTTAATATATTAATGTTTCAGAGTTATCTTAATGTATAGCTTGATGTAAGATTGCCTATTCCATAATAAATAAAGCAGCGTGTCACGGATTTAACGCGTAAATGGTTTATGTGTGTGTAATTCTGAAAATGCGTCCATGTGATGGAGGGGTGCGAATTCCGAATAATTTTCGAATAGTTCTAATCGATCTTCGAATATTATTTTTGCTTTAAATGCCCATCCCTAAAAGACATACAGACAAATACGGAAAGGGCCAGTTCAGAGAGTAAATAAATGCACAAATATATTTAAACTAGTGGTGGGCCTTTATCTGCATTAACGTGCTGCGTTAACGTGAGACTCTTATCGGGCGATAAAAAAAAAAGTTCGCCATTAATCTATTCTCAAAGTTGGGTTGGGAGCTGGGTCTATACTACGCAAGCTATGATGACTTTCACCTTGATATTTTAGAGCGGATGTATACATAACTTAATTGCTCTGTTGGGGGCGTCATTCGCGCCGCCTCATCATCTCATAACCAGGGCTTCATTCGCGGGATTCGCGCAGCAAGTAGGTCTATCGCTTCTTTGCATTGACTTAACATGTAAATCACTCGCGCTTGACGCACCATTCGCGTTTGGTCTGAACACAACGTAACGTTACTGTGAAATGACCACATCAAACATGACGTGCTAACATGGATGCAGCTATGAAGCCGCCGGGTTTACTTCAGGAAAAAATTATTTTTAAGAAGCTTCCCAATGGAAACCTCGACAAGACTAAGGTTGTCTGCACCTTGTTCAATGTGGAATTGGTTTAGTGTACGGAACTGGGTTACATACAGTTGGTTTAAAAAAAAAAAAAAAACCTTTCTCTCAACAGGTAGTGGTCTAGCTTTAGTTGAATCCAGTAACTTTGTATTGGCACCTAATGTATTATGGCTCCTGTATGACACAACGCTTGTTGCTCCCTAACTCTTTGTAAATCGCTTTGGATAAAAGCGTCTGGTAAATGTAAATGTACTGTAGGAGCTCTTCCAGTCTCAAGTACCACCAAAACGCAAAGCATCCCTTAGCTAATGTGGAAGTAAACACAAGTACATCTTATTGAACATAATTTAATTTTCATCACAAATTATCATAGTAGAACAGCTTTTCTCAAGCAGTTTGTGATGCATTTTGGAAACAGGAGATGAGTCCCTGGTCTAATGCGCCACCTGGCTTGAGAAACCCGTTCTCAAAGACTTACTTTTAGTCATTATTTGGGTAGCACACATATTCTGAATATCTTCGGCAGAATTCAAAGGAGCCATTTTAATCTAGATTAATCTAGATTAATTCCAAGATTAATCAAGATTAAAAAAAATAATCTATGCCCACCACTATTAAATATATATATATATATACTGTATATACACATGTAAAAGTGAATTTATGTTTGCCGCTGTACATCATATATAATTTTTTATTTTGCTTTAGAGTTCTTGCTAATACTTGCAGACAAGCATCTTCATATACCATTCGAGCTGCGCAATACAACGCGAGCTTCGCAGACACGCATCTTTGTACAAGTATTAAGTCAGGTGGTTTGTGCAAACTACTTGTCCTCTTTATACAGCGTGAGCTCCACAGTTAAGTAAGACCAGTCTGATCTGTAAAGTGCTTATATGTCCCTTAGCCTTGTTCATATTTGTTTACGACGTGATTTTCAGCCTGAAGGACAGAGCAGCGAAAGTCTCCTGACGAAAGTGAAACATTTGTTGGAACCACGATGCGGGCTAAATATCGCCATGTCTGTCAGCCATCAGCGATGGACGATGATATATTATACACATTCATTTTATGCACATTAAAGGCCAATGCTTTTGTGGCTTCAACCTTGATTTTAATTCCGTAAAATGTATATATATTTCACAATTTTATTTTGTTCCTTTATAAAAAGTAGCAGAAACAGAAAATGTATGCACAGAGTAGTTATGAAAAATATAAAACAAAGAACTCATGGTGTTATTGCAAATAATCTCAGAATGAAACTTTTTACATTTATATTTCGGCCATTCCAGTGTTATTTTAAGCCAGTTTTAAATGTAAACCCAATTTATTAAAATGTTACTGCGTTGGTTTCGAAACTCTTTCAATTGTAGGTCTTATTTTTTTTATTGTGCCATTGTCACACAACAACCAAATTGAATTAGCAATACGACTGAGAAACGGTCTGGTGATTTCTGTAGTTGCGTTGTTTACAGTACATAAACTATGGCTGTAGTTATTCAGAGTGCTTTTTCTTGGCTTTGAACATTGAACTTTGGTTTTGATAACCGCACAATGTTACAAGACATCTTGGCTTTTTCAACTCAACTCAACTTTATTTATATAGCGCTTTTTACAATTTTCATTGTTACAAAGCAGCTGTACATGAGACACATTGAATACAAGTAAAAAAACTAAAGGCATATACCTGTAAAAACAAGACAAAGGTGAAAACAACAAAGACAGACATACAAATGCTCCACACACACAATATGCAAACATACATACACACACACACACATTGACAGAGACGCACACACACACAGTGAAAGCACACATTGGCGATAAAGGAGAAAGAACCACATGTCAAATATTAAACGGACTATAAATTCTTATATGCAATATTAATTATGTCTAATTTCTGAATTCTAAAGCAGCCCCCCCGGCCAGGCAGATAGTGCAAAACAATATGCAAACGGTGGTGAGGAACCCAAAACTCCCATCGAGAAAAAAAACCTCAGGAGAACCCAGGCCCAACCAGGGGATTCCAGTTCCCCTCTGGCAAAAGCTGCTGCCTCTGCACAAGCTCTACAGTGCTTGCACAACAAGGCTAAATAAAAATAAAAAATAAACTTAATAAGGTAAATGATAGATTTAAGATTATCATTCACAATCTAATAACATTTGAAATGTTGTAGGAAAATCAAAGTTGTGGCGTCCTTTATCCAGCTCTATCCTCTTAGCTCTTGTCAGGTCACCGCTTCCCATTCTCAGCTCTGCCATCGGGTCTGGGCATGAACTGCATCCTGCGGTAACCTTGGAACAAAGAGACAAGACTGGCTGAGAGTAGAGTACTGTTCTGCACTCTTTGATGCAACAAGTACATCATTTGTTATTGGATGTGTTTCTGGTTCCGGTTGATCTAAATAATGCAGCCTAAATCCTCTGAGGATTAATATTATGAAGGAGTATTGTATGCAAGATTAAAAAGATGAGTCTTTAGTCTAGATTTAAACTGACAGAGTGTGTCTGCCTCCCGGACCGTGCAGGGAAGAATATTCCAAAGTTTAGGCGCTAGATACGAAAAGGATCTACCACCTGCACTTGATCTTGAAATTCTAGGTATTACCAACTGACAGGACGCCTGAGAGCGTAATGTACGTTGAGGTCTGTAATACAATAGAAGTTCATTCAAATACTGCGGCGCTAGACCATGTAGGGCTCTATAGGTAATAAGCAAGATCTTAAAGTTAATGCGATGCTTTATAGGTAACCAGTGCAAGGTTGACAGAACCGGGGTTATATGCTCATACTTTTTTGTACGTGTAAGAACTCGAGCTGCCGCGTTTTGAACAAGTTGCAGTTTTTGTAATAGGCCTGCAGGGCATCCACCTAGAAGTGCATTACAATAATCTAGTCTTGATGTCATGAATGCATGAATTAATTTCTCTGCATCTGACAGTGACAGCATATGACGTAGTTTAGATATATTCTTAAGATGGAAAAATGCAATTTTACAGGTGTTGGCGACATGGCTTTCAAATGACAGAGTACTATCGAATACAACGCCAAGATTCTTAGCTGATGACGAGGATTTTATGGAGCATCCATCAATCGTTAAGCGGTATTTTCACACTTTCACTTTTAATTGCAATGCTTCAAAGTCAAAACAGTCTAGACTTTCACAAACTTCTTTAGGAAGTAGCTTTATGCGGCGCGCTAGGATCAGTCCCACCATTCCCAGCTCAAATTTACATACAATAAAGCTGTTCTCAGATCAGTCACATAATTCCCTTGTCCTGCTTTTGCCAAACAAGGCTGTATAGTGGTTTCCACAGGCAACGCAAACAAAAGGATTTGGACTTCAGACTTTTACCTAGCAGGTGACGAAACTCTTGGACCGCCTGTGCTTCAGATCATAATGGAAATATGAATGTGCTGGTAGCCTACAACATCCGTCATGATCGAATAAGGCAATATGGTCATGACTGTGCCTCTGTGACAGGCCGTCATGACAGCTCTGTCTGGAGCTGGAGGGTGCCTTCCTGTCACTCCTGTTCATGTTAGGAGAGCTGATAGACAGAGTTTATCACAGAACTGAGGATCGTGCTATGGTGCTTGGAAGATTCGCATCTATGCCACAGTTTAATGGTTTCATGTAAGCTTTTGTCTTGCTTTTTGCATTTTCCTCATTTTCATTTAGGTACAAGACTATCAGAATTTTGCACCCATCCCAGGTCTTAACCAGCCTGTAGAGAGCGTTGTTGTCTGAATCGCACATGCCGCCACAAACAGCGGCCGGAGATGAAGGGATCTGGGGGTCTGAGAGGACGTCTCTAAAAGTGAAAACCGATGTGGGGAGAAATCCGTGTGCTGGGTTTGTGCACTTAGATGTTAGGAGGTGGTGTCTCAGATGTTTCGTACAGATGCATTCTCTGACGACCTTTATGAAATTCCTCAAGGTTGGAAGACTTGACTTTGTCTATAGCTCCCTCTGTGGCATTTTTGCTTTCGTTTTTTCTATTCAGAAGTGACATGGCCGAAACAATCGTTCTGTACGGTAACCGTGTTATACGCCGCGAACCTCGATCGGCCCTTTCTGTCGACTACCTTGCGCACGTAAGCTTTTTCTGTTTCTTATCCTTGACACATTTAAAAGATCAATTACCTCACAAAGTAGGCCGTAGAAAAAGCAGCGCACTGAAGGGAAGAAGAGATGACAGAAAGAGCTGTTAGTGCACGGTGATAGCAGTCATAGGTTTCTCACCATCTCTGTGATAGCAAGCGTTCGATTTCAAACTAACCAACACCTACTCACACTGCTCTTAGCAGATGCTCGACGGTACGCAAGCTCACACCCCAAACGTTTTATAAAGCAGTGAAATGCAGAGGTTTAACATCATTGGCTTAATGCAGTCACAACGTGGTTGTGTAGGATGATATTCGGAAACAAGTTAGCCGTTTAGCACTTTCGGTTCCCTCATACCTAAGTAGATTTTATGTTTTACTGTTGCAGAAAGGGACATTAAAGAGAGAGAGAGTCCACCCAAAAATACAATTTCTGCATCATTTATTCAACCTCGTATCATTTGAAAACTGTATATGACTATATACTATGTATATTAAACTGTAGTTTTAAGCTCAATGTTAGCCAGTACCTTGTCATTTCTGCTTACGAGTAATAAAACAGAAATGTATTATTGAGTGACAATAATTTTGTGAGTACAGTTACAGCATGTTAAATTTAAATTTAACAAATTCAAGCGAAACAACTTTTTTTACATTGTGTAATCCTTTGTGTTTCTTTAGAACGTGTAGTGTTTGTATATTCGAGTATATTTGACTGTTACTTGGTGCCCTTCTTTAAAAAAAGAAGAAAGAAATACTGTATTCATTGTTATTGGCTCAGTCCCTGCAGCATTTCCTGTTTTCCTGTAGTTGCGCTGAGGCGTGTGGCATCTCTGTTTTTCACTCAAAGGCAGCGGCTATAGAACAGGAGGCAAAGCTCTTCATTCATTAGCATTGCATTCCTTTCAGACGGCAGCGTTTACTACAAAACAAGGTTTTCAGTGTGATGAACTGCATACTTCTGAGATCTGACAGACAGCTTCAAAATGAGAACCTCATAGAAGCAATAAAGTGGAGCCTTTGGTTGCATTAATAACCTTTTAAAAGCAGTCCAGACGTTTGTGTGTGAACACAGTGTCGGCCTGACATGAGCGCAGCTGGGATTGTATACATTGAAGAGGGATAACACAAGTTGCACTGACACCTTTTGGCCTCCCGAGTGTTTTAGAAGGCCTTGCGAATTTTGGTTGATTTATGGGATTGTATAAGTTAAGGCAATATGGGTCAGACAGAGTGTCTGTAGATTAACTCTTTTACATTTTTATGCATTAGGCTGGAACATGGTTTTATTCAGAACAAAGTACAGTACAGTACAAAGTTTTGGTTTTTCTTAGCCGTATTTGTTTAACCCGGGAATCAAACCCACAACTTTTGTGTTGCTAGCATGCCTTTGCTTTAATTTTTGTGGATTAAAATTTGCATATCTAAAACAAGGTTCTTTATTGCTTTAATGTTTGCAGGTAGTGCTGTGCCAGTAACTGTAGACCTCACACATGCTGAAATACTTCAAAATAAGTGAAACTAGAAATTTGCAACGTGCAGATGTTAAGAAATGATTAACTCAAAAATGTAAATTCTGCTATTATTTTTTACTTAGTTTACAAAAAAGCTTTTTTTTCATGAAATAATGCAGCGTTTATAGTAAATAACTTATCAATGTGGGTCATTTTCCATTTTAAAATTCACATAGCCTCATTATCTTCAGTTAAAATCGCCCTAAAATGACTATCGATCTCAAATGACGTCTTTTTTAACAGTTTTGCGTGCTTCACAAACAATTGTAAAATGATTAACAAGATGATAACCCTTTATCTGATCTGTTTCGACTTTCATTTTAAATATGTCAGTTTCTTTAGATTGTCATTTTGTGTGTGTTTTTCAAGAATAACAAAGGGGTTGGTAAATAAATTTTTTGGTGAACCATTCATTTAACATGGGTCAAAAACCTTTGTTGGTACTTATTTGTTGGAGTCTGGGTTGAATCGTCCAAATCAATGTAATTTTGGTATAAAATAACACTTCTCCAGTTTATGGGTCACACCCTGTCAAAAATGTCTCCGTTTAGGGTGAAAGTTTGGAGACCCGTAGAACTTGTTCTCTGTATGTGTTGAAGAGCTGGAGGTTTGCCAGTTCTTGTGTTTTATCAGGGATATTTTCAGGTTAGTCTGCACAGGTTGTCTCTTGTTTTAGACACGATATGCAGCACTGATGTTGATTTGTTTAAATCTAAAATCTGGAAAGTTAATCTATACTCTATTGACAGACTGAAAAGTTTAAATTGTTGCAACACTTGTCGATGCGTCAGGGTACATTTTGGCTGTTTGGAGATGTTTTGTATAGGGGTGGGCGACACGATTAACCGATAGAAATTTGTCAACCGATTTTGGACTATCGTCTCTATCGCGGTAGAGATCACATGACGTCGCACGTTACTTAACTACACATACTGCGCATTCACTTTGACAATGGATATAGCTGCCTGCCATTGTGCGGCAGCAGAGAGTTTTCTTCCCTGTGAAGAAGATGAACAAACGATGAGGTGGTGTGCTACTGGTTTGGTTGTAGAAAGTGAGACATAGGCACACAAAGTGACAAATTAGCAACATGGCTGTGAAATAAAACTACTGAGCTCATTTTACTCGAGAAGGATCACAGTTTTACCGGATGAACGACGCAATGCGCTGCATGGATATTTGTTTAAAACAATGACCACAGATGATTCCTTTACAAGAAGTCTGACGTAAACTATTGGGAATATTTGCTCTTTCTGTACGACGCGCAGTTTCATAATACAGGTATGATGAGCTTTTATAAAATGTACATGTTCCGATTTGCGCTCCCTCTGCAAATAATTATATTTAATTTATGAAATAATGTTTGTATATCAGCAAGAAACCACTGTTTAATCATATATATTGAGGTTTCTTAAGTTATTGAATAAAAGAATGGATAAGCTTAAACCAAAAATACGCCTGGCCCATCCTTGTGAGTCGATTGAGTGCTGGAACAGACTTAAAACACTTTATAAAAGTAACTAACTCAAGTAAGTTAAGCACATTAAACATACTTACTCACAGTAATGCGTATATTCATTTTTAATTAAATTTTCCTTAAATAAACTAGTGTATTGATATGTATCGTTATTGCAATATAAAATTGCTTCCATCGCGATTGAAGATTTTGGCTGTATAACCCACCCCTAACGGGTGCTATTCAAGTGCTTCCAGTTAATGCAAAAACTCACATTAAAAATAGTGAAGCATGACCGCGTTCTTCCTGTGTGAGTCATGTAAACCTCAGGTAATCTCTGCAACACATGCTAATTGCGCGGTTGATACGCTGACCTCAAACAGTTTAGTGTGGTTTACCGCCGCCTGCCAATGCACTATCCGTCAAATTTGCATTCTGTCAATGATCAGTCATGTCACTTCCCAATCGTGGTCTGTAGTGATTCAAACCTGCGTTGAAAGTAGAGTCAGTCAAATACATCCTGAGAAGTTGTGAGTATGCGTGTGTGAGGTGGTGGGATTTTCAAAAAAACTCAAGTTTGTTTTGGTGACCCTAGAACGCTCCTCTCTCTTTTTCTCTTTTTATCCTTCTCTTCCCAGAATCCTCTGGGCCTGACTGCAGCGAGATGATAACATACAAGTGCTCTTGTTTTATAGAAACGTACTGGGATTGATGATGGGGGTTAGACTTGTCGCCATGGCAACAGCACAGTTTCCCGGATCGATTCGCCCACGTGGGGTTAGCCATGTGTGTTGGCCTCTTTCCTCCCCGCTCATAACCGCACGGTCTCGGGACGTTTGTAGCCTAGATTATAGTGACTTTTCTGGCTCGTGCCCTCGGCTGCCGCCTGCGTCTCGGGTGTTATACGGGCCGCTCGCACTGGGCTGTAGCCCGAGGTGCTGCCGTAGCCTACATCTCAAACCGCTCTTCTCTTTCCGCTGTTCTTGGAATTATTACTGGGCGTGAAAATTGGCAAGCGAGTACCATGCGTCTTGGGATGCTGACAGCCCAGTTCCACTTTTCATTTAAGCCTTTTCCCTGGTCAAGTGGTGACCAGCTTCGATGGGATAATTTAGGATTTTTTCAGGTCAAAAGTCAAGATATTTGATTGAGAAGATCTCAATATGAACTCAAACATTTCTTATCAAATGTGAAGTGTGACCACGGGCCTGCACTGTACTGACTGGAGACGGTTATAGCTGCCCCCTTATTTCTAGGTCGCTTCAAAAAATAGAAAAGAGAAACATTGGAGTTATGAATATCCCTCGTGCATGCCGTGGAGGAGGTCCGGCTGTTCAGAGGAGCTGATTTAAGAGACTAAAGTAACTGCCTGTACTCTTAAAGAAAGCAGAGAGAGAGAAAGCAGAAGACACAGATAACAGCAGGCGGTTGGATGGCTCTGTGATCTTGTGACAGGGTCACGAGAAATAAATCCAATTGTTTGAATGATTCTGTTGCTTTAAATCAGTGAAGAATTTGCACAAAGATCCTTCTACTCCGCTTCTTGAATATGTTTGTTTAATTCACAATAACTGTGTGTAGTTTATTAATGGTTGAGATTAAACAAAAAATAAACCAAAAAAATAACATCTGCATCTTTTAAGCTGCCATCAATAATTTTTTTTGGTTAAACAAAAGTTAGTTATTGTGCGAGTGCGTTGAAAATGTAAGCTTATAACAAAGACACTAATATGAACAAGATGCACCACTACCGTTGCAAGAAATGGAGAGGAATCAAACATGGCCGCTGAGTGACTGGACGTCCGTTCAGGGACTTTGCTTATAATAACAGTTTGAGATTTTAGCTGTTTTGTGGGAAACACTGCACTGTGCACTTGTTCTTTCTTTAATTGTTTTTGTTAAATTCCTCTTTATACAAAGTGATTCCCACTCAAGAGATACAAGCGTATTGAAATTTTATTTAATTAATGGAGACAGAATTACACAGATGTTTCGGCTATAGCCTTCTTCAGTATGTAAAATTTCACTTTAATAATAAAGATAAGTGCATAACGTAACTATCAATTTTATTTTTCAAACAGAAATAGTAATAAAGAAAACCGTTTGCAATAGGGCTGCACGATTATGTCAAAGATCATAATTGTTGCCATTATTCCTTATTTTTATAAACATCCCAAAAAAATTATTATTAAAAATAAATAAAATGATGTAGTCAATGAGAAATCCAAATTGAATAGCTAAAGGACACGTCAACGTATTAATTCCCTGATTTGCCACTCTGTCCAACACCCTGCCGAAATGCACAGAAAGCTTTTGCCAATTATGTAATAGTTTTACCTGTAATTGTAAACCCGATTTGTTTTTTGATTAATTGTGCTGCCCTAGTTTGCCGCTTTAAACAAAATAACATTTTTACATCTATGTGCTTAATATTTTTATTGTTTTCACATGTTGGTTTGTAAGATAGGGTTTTTCCTGGATTAAGAGAAAATTAGAGAAATTCAGACTCTCGCCAAAGCTGTGTCGGTGTCTTCACAAGAAATTCTGCGTGCAATTAACAGACTGTCATTTGAAACTGTAGTTGCGACATTACGCCACAGCGGTGGAACTGTTTCGTTAATAGCACATTGAGGCGGTAAAAGGAGTTACAGAACAAGAGCTGGCTGTGTTTCGCGGCTGTTTGTTTTGCATACAAGTATGTTTCATTTCTTGAAAAGTCTTAAATTAACATAACGTCCATCATTTTAATGTCTTTATCTGTGTAGTTGGATCGTTGAATCAGCGTATACTGTACACAGCAAGTTCGCCAGTATGAATGCATATTGTGTTCAGAATGACTCGCACACGAACCGATTCATTTGAACCGATTCATTTAAACTATTGAATTTTTCAGTCATTAGCGAATATAAGAGGCTATTGTGGGATGAAAAGTTAAAAATCATAGAAAAGCTTTATTTGATAAAAAAAAATTCTGGTTGATTGAATACAACTTAATATTTTAATAGTTTTATATAACTTGATAATTGTAATTTCCATCTAATTTTATTAAAACTTTTAATATGTCAAAGTCACTTTGGTTACGCCACGTAATAGTACAGTAGTATGTGTGTACAGGATCAGGATGGCACCACATCCTCCTCATTTTGAGCCAGGAAAAAACCCTAATATCGAGCAATTTGATATTGAAATGGAATCTGTTTTCTGTAAAGTCTCATTAACGATGGAAAATGTCTGTTCTGTTGTTAGCAAGTGATCGAGAGATGAGCGATTATATCACTTAATACTGCAGCATGTGTGTTATTTTGGAGTGCTCAGTATGTACAGTATTGTACAGTATTACTACGCAGCATTTCTGGAATGGAAACAACATTCATATTTATTGTCCTCTCTGTAAAACAAACTGTGAGGAGGAGCTTTGTTACTAGAGCAACAAAACCATTGTCAGTAAGTGAACATACGTGTTTTTTAATCCGAGCAATGTAAATATTTACTTTCTGTGTATGATGCACTTTACAGTCATAGTTGAGGAAGAGAAGGATTGGTGTAATAGTGGCCCATGTGTGTGTTGCTTTTTTATGAACACAACTCTCCATCGCAGTGTTTTTAGTCAGAGTTATGGGTAGTAGAGGGAGAGAGGAATATCATTCTTTATGTATCCTGGAGCAATGTTATGTATTATGTAACTAAACTAAATGAGCCGTTTGTGAATGTACTGTAAGAGCGTAAAACAGCTGAAGATGAAACAATTGAGAGATTGTGATCTTAATTTCCAATAGAATTGCTCAATGAAAACAAAACAAGAAGAAAGTCAAGAAAGATATTTCGCCAAACAGACTTGGATCTTGTTCTTGTTTTGATGAACTTCCTGTCATAAGCCAGAAGTCTTTTGGCATTAATGCATCACTATATTAGGAAAAGATGTCTTCGGGATCGGGAAAATCCCCTTTTCACATTGCCATTCAGCCCTCGGGATATTTCTTGGTTGTATGGGAAACAAAACTGTCTTAAATGTATTTGTATTGTGTGTCGAGTTGCTTAGTAAACCATAAAAAAGTATAAGACCTGACTACTGGACCCTTTTGTAGCTTGAGATTTTGGATCAGTGATATTTATAATGATCTGAATTTGCATGAACCCACAGAGAAAACAAAAACAATCAAATGTTTAGTTTCTCCCCAGGAATAGTAAAGCTTTAAACAGTTAAACTTGACATATTTCTTTGTGAAAATGTAAAGATGAGTAAGCCGACTAATTTGTATTTTATATGAGGCAGCTTTGCAGGGTTTTTTACATGAACATGATTGTTTTTGCCCTAATAGGAAATGAAATTCTTAATGAAACGGTAATAAAAAGTAATTTGAGAATAAAGAGCTTAATTTCACTTTTTGTTGTTTGTAGATAATGACGTGTCATTGCTTGATGATGGCGAGCTCTTACGAAATCGCAGATTGAATGTAATATACATAACTATGTGTTCAGTGGGGTACAACGTCCTTACATTATGAAGCTGTAATACAATTCAATAAAAGGGAAGGAAGGAGACAGGAACCAGCAAACATTTAATAAAACAACAACAAAGTAAAAGACAGCCGGCAGCCCCTCACGGACGACTAACGGCGAATAACACAAATCACAACTAAAAGCCAGGCCTGGTCCTCTCTCATTGACGGTCCGGTCGCTCGTCCTCTTATGCTCCCAATCCCCTCCGTGATACGAGACCGGTGCGCGTACAGCTGACGCTCATTAACACTCACTCGACTCACGGTCTCGTCCCGCCTAATTCACTACAGAAGCGTTACATTTTTATTTCCTCAGAATGAGCTATAGACTGATTCCACGCGATGCTGAATGGGGTGGGAAGAAAACCGGAAGGACAGATAGACTGCAAAGGGTTGGACTACCATCGGGTGTCTTCTACATGAATAAACCAATAATACGTTTAAAAACAACGTTAGATTGCCTGTGTGTCCACGAATGAAACCCATTTATGGCAGTTTAAACAGTCACTAATATGTGATGGTACGGCTCGAGTAAAACAGCTATGCGACCTGCTAATGGAGCCAATGGATGTTATTCCAAACCTCAACGCTAGATTTCGTACACTTGGCATTTAATGAGATAATTGCAAGAACACTACATCAACTAACAGTGAAAAGGTTCACAAGCCATAACAAGACACAATATCATAGAGACTTTTGCAAATACAGCAAGTATCCGGCAACCTTAGTAACCCCATAGAAACACACTAAAACCACTTTAAACACTGTTTCGTGGCAACTAGTTTTGTACACACAAACATTACCAGCATTTTAAGAAGTTAATTGTTTTTATTTTTCAACCTATAAGAACTGATTAAGCTTTATCTGTTTGTTGGTTAAACACAAACACAAGAACAGACATGCATGTGTCCATTTGCAGATCGATTGACCGCTGGGGTGATGAAGGACTCCTCTCATTCTGAAGTATCGGTCGTCCTTTGAAATACTCACACTCAGCTGGTCACAGACTGGAGTGTTATGTAACGATGGAGCGAGAGAGCTTTTAATCATGTGTAAAGTATACAGAGTCAGGAAGCTTTCGCTTGTGAGGTTTGTAGGTTACTTTGACTGATGGAAATTGCTAGAGTCGTTCACCAGAAACATTCTGTGAGTCTCTTCATTGATATATGATTCCTAATAATGATTTATTGAATGCTAGCATTGTTTATTCAAATTAAAAAGACTTCAATCTAAACTGTGGTATAAAACAGACGTACACTAATACATATATTTTATGTCTCTCCTTTTATTGTTGTTAATAGTTGGAGTTTCTTTAAAGTCCCTGATGCTCGTGACATATATGAACGATAGTGTGTGGTTTGTTGAGAAATGTGTAACATTATTACCTCAATCTGGCAAAAATCCATCACAGTGTTGCGTTGTAAGAATGCACTGTTAGACTTTATACATATAAAATCGGGGACTGGTATGTTAATTATTAATTTAAAAGAACGTTTAGGCATACCAACATGGCGGTAGCTTCAGAGAAATGACGTCATGAGCAATCCAGTCATTTATGTAGATCAGTAATTGGGACCATAAGAAACAATGCCATAGCAACCATTCAGTGTACCTTAGCAACCATATAAATACACTGGGGCCTCGTGGCAGAGTTTTTCAAGGGCAAGGATGATAAAATACAAATTGCATGTATTTCTCATTTTTTCCACATTGAACATCACACATGTAGATGTGTGAATTCCAACAATTCAGCACCTTTGTGTAGTTGTAATAAAACTCATTCGCACACAGATGCGACACAAGAGCGTGTCGTCATCCAGTTGTCTATCTTTGCTCTTGATCCAGGCGACCTCACCTTTGATCTTTTTGTCCCAGGCACGGGTGAGAGCGGCAAGAGCACGTTCATCAAACAGATGCGCATCATCCACGGCACCGGATACACGGATGAGGACAAGCGCGGCTTCACCAAGCTGGTGTATCAGAACATCTACACCTCCATGCAGTCCATGATCCGTGCCACAGAGAGCCTGAAGATCGGATACAAGTATGAACAGAACAAGGTGAAAACGCTTTAGTATTTGGATTGTGACGAATGGGAACGATGTCAACAAATTGATTATTTTTGTCCGAAGGCTGTCAGTTAAATGTATTCTGATTGTTAAAATTTTAAAGTAAACAACACCTAAAACATGTAGGGCTGTCATGATTATGAGATTTGGTGGACTTTGACAATACAACTATTAATGACAATTCATTTTTTTAATGAAGAAAATATATATTTTAGAAATCACTTTTCTAATTATTTACTATAGAGTGACCTTAAGAGAAGACTGTCTTGAGCACTAAAATGAGGGTCTTGCTGGGTAGATTCAGCAAGTCTGGAAACAAAAATCACCCATAAAAATACAAAGCTAACCAAACTTAAATGTTGGAGAAATGTTATTTGAATGTAACAGTGAGTGCAGATCAAGGACAGTGGGTGTAAAATCATCATATTACCCGTGTTTTCTAAGGATTCACAATAAATGCGGTTGTCTGAAATAATTGTGACGAGACGATTATTTATAATTGTGACAGCCCTAATAACATGACTCCTACCTTAAATAACTTACTTGAGTCTACTACCTACAAATATATAAAGCAGAATATAAATCTACCTTTTTATTGTCTATTTAATACATTTGTTTGCCGTATTACAGTATGGTACTTACCCTGAATGTGGTGGTTTTATTTTTTGTAGTTGTTTGTAATCTTTTAGAGTCTATGGTTTCAGATTTCTAGTCTATTTGAGAAACAACATGAATGCAGATAAAATTCTAGATTCAATTATTTGGATTTAGGGACAGATCATCTAAAAACAATAATTCTGTCGTGATTTATTCACCATTAAGTTTTTCTTTGTCCGATGAACACATAGAAAGATATTTGGAAGAATGCTTTTTACCTAACAGTTGCGAATCAAAAGTGCCTCAGAACGGTTTACTTTCCCACAATTTATTTTTAGTTTACAACAAAACAATTGTATTTTCCTACTGTGGGAGTCAATGGTGGTCAAGAACTGTTTGGTTTTCAAGCATTCTTCCAAATATCTTTCATATTTTTGTTCATGAGAACAAAGACATTTATACAGATTTGAAGGCGAGTAAATAATGACAGAATTTTTGGGTGATCTGTGTGAATTAAAATGTGTTTGACTAGAAAAGACCTTGTTTATTTTCTAAATTAATTTTTTTACATCATTTTGTCACATGTAACATGTTTCTGAGAAAACTAAATAACAGGCAGATGTGTCATTCAGCTCAAGCATTTGTGTGTGAATGACACTCGTAGTGTAAATTTATTCAACAGTGCTCTTAACTGGCCTCATTCACACATAAAAACGCATGCTGTATTGTAAATACATGTAATTCTTTGACGTGTTTTCTTTACAGATAACACGTTTCATATGTCAAGCATCCTGCTGACACGGTTGTCACTTTGTTAACTTGTACTTTAGGTATGCTTTCACGTGTCAGTATGTTCCTCTTCCTTTTGTCTTAAACTGTCACTTTACTCTGAATGGCAGGCGAACGCTATGTTGGTGAAGGAGGTTGACATTGAGAAGGTGATGTCGTTTGACCAGCCCTACGTCAGTGCCATAAAGATGCTGTGGTCAGATCCGGGCATTCAGGAGGCTTACGACAGACGCAGAGAGTACCAGCTGTCAGACTCCACCAAATAGTGAGTGTTCAAATGCCTTCCGCTTCAAGTGAAACACACGCTATTCTGTCAGATCGTCATTGATATTCTTCACATTTAGACAAACGCATGTCACATTGTCACTCTTTTCTAACCTGGTAAGTTCTCAATGGGTTTGTGTCTGTCTATGAGGCATAGAGTCTCACACCTTTTTCTTCTGCTCGCCCATTAAAATAAGAAGTGTGAATTCAACCTATTAAAACACTGTGATGCATGAAGCTTTACATTGGTCATCTGATGGTCATGTGAATCACACCCCCTGCTGGTTTGATAGGGTAATACATCACTCATCACACATTCGATAACTGAATATGAGGAGTTTAGATGCAAAACCTTCTAAAAAATCATCTCCGTCTAAAATTAGATTACGATATGTGAATGCTCTCCATGAAAATTATACATTACCTAAAGAGACAGTTCACCCCCAAATAAATCTGTCATTATTTACTCACTTAATCTGTATAAATCTCTTTGTTTTGTTGAACACAAAAAAGCAAAAGCAAACAGTTCTGGGGCACTTTTGAATACCATTGTCAATTTCCCTACTATGGTAGTCAATGGGGTCCAAAAACTGTTTTGTGACCAACATTCTTCCAAACATCTTTCTCTGTGATAACAAAGGAATGTATCAGTTTGGAACAACTAGAGAATGAGTAATTCATGAAAGAATTTTATTTTTGTGTGAAGTATCGCTTTAGATAATATATATTTAAAACCTGCTTAATACCAAACTCTGCCCGGTCCGAAATACTTTGTATTTCTGAAAGCTAATGTAGGAACCTAATAATACTAATATTCTCAGTTTGTAGTCATTGAGAAAAAATGTCCTGGATAAATCTTATTTAAAAAAATGAAATGCATTCATTTATTATTTGTTTGTGTGAAAACAGCTTAGGATGTATAGGTGTGTATGTGATTGTGTTCAAACATTGTCTGCCTTCAGATGAGGTTTTTGCTGAATCGGGAATATGAGTATTTAAAGGGACAGATCATCTAAAAATTCAAATTCTGTCGTGATTTATTCGCCCTCGAGTTTTTCTTTGTCCGATGAACACAGAGAAAGATTTTTGGAAGAATGCTTGTAACCAAACAGTTATGAGTCAAAAGTGCCTCAGAACGGTTTGCTTTTCTAGATTCTTCAAAATATCTTCTTTTGGGTTCAATAGAACAAAGAAATTTATGAAGCCGTTTTTCCTACTGTGGTTGTGGTCAAGAACTGTTTGGTCTCAAGCATTCTTCCAAATATCTTTCGTATTTTTGTTTATGAGAACAAAGAAATTTATTCAGATTTGAATGCGAGTAAATAATGACACACTTTTCATTTTTGGGTGAACTGTTCCTTTAGCAGTTTGAATATTTAAGAAAATTGGTTGATGTTTCGACATCTCATTCTTCATTCGTTTTTCACTCAAACTGCTAAAACTAAACAACTAGAGATGCACCGATTGCAATTTTCTTTGCCGATTCCCCTAAATACAGTTCTACAACCTGCATTAAATTACAGAATCTTCTCTTGGCCAAATATCTCTTATATTGAAGAACTCTTTGACCTGAAAATAAGTATAAATAATAAAATATAACTAAACTTAATCATTGTAATCTTACAAAAGTCTATGATAACAGTAAAATACTTCAACTTTATTCTTGTCTGTTTCTGTTTATAAAACTATAATTGCTTTATTTATTTTTCTGAAATGTAAAATAACTTGTCTTTATCTTGGGTCTGTAGTACTAAAAGAAGCGGCTAGATTTTAGATACCACTTCAATAAAAAGTTAAAAATCTTTAGAGTGAATTCTACTCTAAATATGTATCTGCCCTTTTTTGTGTTAGTAAAGAACTCAATCAGATATATATCACAAATATTGGTTGATTTATTCATTTTTTATAGTTGGATTTTGGCACATGGCGACTCGCAATCGGTGCACCTCTATAAACAACTTTTTATGTCTACGATAACAAGCAGACACCATTTGCTAAAATAAAGGTTGTGTGACAATGATCTTACTGTACTAGACTACTGTACTGACATTTGAAATGTTTTTGTTGCATAATGCATGCTGTTGTTTATACCTTAGTAATTAATTTAGTGTAAAGTTTGCAGTAAAGCAGTACACTGTATTTGAACATTACCAAAGATTACCTTATATGTTGAGTTTGACCAATCAACGTTTCTCTTCAATATTTAGCTTTTGTCTGGTTGTCACTGGACATGCATAACATAATGGCCAGGTTCATAAATCAACTATCGTGTGTTTCTATCTCTTTTTCTGTAGTTATTTGTCTGATATGGACCGTATCGCTGAGCACGGCTACCTGCCCACCCAACAGGATGTGCTGAGGGTTCGAATCCCGACCACAGGCATTATCGAATACCCGTTCGACCTTCAAAGCATCATTTTCAGGTAGAGGACGCCAACCAATTATTCATCATCCTTTCTGAAATTTAGGAGCTGAACTATAATCACTTTTTCCCTGGAGAATGTAGGTTGGGAATGAGAGATATTAATGTTTTCCATCAGTTTCTGAGATGACTTTCTAGCACGTGACCTACGAAGATGGAATCACACAGTCATTCCAAGTTTTTGCACATTTTTTTGTCTTTATTGACTCATGGGCAATTCCGACATTATGGACGTGACATTTTGCGTTATTGACGTGACATAAAAATGTTCAGAGAATAAATTTCTTACAAAAGTGAACCATCTGTTTATATTTTATTGAACACTTTTTGATAGTATGAACATAAAGATGTCAGTCTATGAAATAATTTCTATTAAAAAAAAAGGGAAATGAACATGCGTTATGGATGCAACAAAAAAAGGACGTGTTTTTTGGGAGACCACAAACTTTGTAGGATTTCTGTAAAATAAAAAGGCACAATCCTGAAGCAATAATAACCAATTAATAGAGAAGGGATGCCTCTTTATAGAACATGAAATAGTTATTTTGTTTTTATTACATATGTCCATTTATGAGGAATATGTAGAGTTATGGATGTGAAAAACCTGAAAATGGCTCTAACCTGACTATGATAAATCATGCACTAAAAATAAAAGAAATGCTTTTCAAATTTGAAGAGAGATCTCACATGGGTATTTAAACCACCAAAAGTTAATATCTGTGCTGTTACCATAGTAAAAACCGTTGTTTAAAACTTAATTTTTTCATGGTAAGGTTGACATTTTCAAGGAATTACCCCCATGTAATCTCACAAAATAGTTTTCATCTAGCCTGGTCTATATTTGCCTGAAGGTTATTGGTACGCTTAAATCGGCCTCAAACAGAAAAGAGCATGCCTTTATTATGATAGATTTTGCGAAATATGATTCATTTTTTGAAGGACTTGTATCCATCAGGCAAAAGTTTTTGAAGTATTAATCAGCTCGCATGGTCTTCTGTAGGGATGCACCGAAAGGAAAATTCTTGGCCGAAACCGAAAAAGAGGAAACCAAGGCCGAAAACCGAAACACCGAAAGAAATTATTCCAATTATTAGTACCCTTGCATTTTTGTCTATGACTGTGTACTAACTTTACTAAAATCAAGGCATTGCATTTGCACAAATATTTTACATCAATTACAGATTATGCAAATATTTATTTAGCACATTGCAACAATGCACAGTAAAAAATTAAATTCAACTAAAATGTTTAACTTGACCCCATTCATCTGCATATTAAATAATAATACAGGCCTACTGGCCTGCTGAAAAGTTGTACAATTAAATGTTCTCTCATGAAAACAAAGTGCATTTTAATTTTTTCTCTGTAGGACTACTACAAGAAAGTGCATTCAGAACAAGTGCAACTGCTTAAAGATACAACAATATTTTCTCTGTAGGCCATCAACATAGTAGTGTATCAAAACAAAGACTCCCATAGCCCATATGTTTACTGTAGAACTTTAACAACAACAAATGCACAAAGAATTGCAGATGTGCAAAGTGGATAATAAATATTTAAACATTATATTTTAATATTATAGTCACATATATAGTAGCCTAAGAATAGAATAACCTACTTCTTGTTTGAGGGACTTTCTTGCAGGATTTCACTGAACATATCAGACAACGAGGGTCAGGGCTCTAGACTAACTTTTTGCACTGGTTAGACTGCTGTGCCTAACTTCTTTTCTAAGGTGCACCAGCACAAAAGTTAGGTGCACCCAAATTTTTGACCGCATCGAATTTAACGCATTTAACATTTAACTGGTTTTACCAGTTCACTTTGTTTTAAATGTCCATAGAGGCAAAAATTACTTGTCAATTATTAACTAACAATCTGGATACACTTTTTTACTGTCCGTCATTTTGGCTGACACGCTCGTAAAAATCCGTCATAATCTATTATCACCCGTCGCTATGGTACAAGGTGGCGTTATTTGGTAATAAGTATATTCGGACGTCATCACGCTGTACTTGCGTCCCTGAACTTGTTGTATTTTAATACAACCGAATGCCCAATAAAGCCATTGTTATTTATTTTCATTATTATATTTAATCTTTTAATTTTTATGTTATTATGTGATTTGATCTGGGAAAACCCAACAAATGGTTCAAATTTATATAATTTGTATGTAACTAAAGTTATGCCTGAGGTCGTCTGAAGCGCTATATGATGTTAAGCAACGGAATTTGGAAAAAACGTGTTTAAAATTCAGTTATGAAAATAAAAGCCCAACAGTCCAGTATCACAAGTAAAAAACACTTTACAGTGGTAAGAGACTTGCACTAATAACAATTTTGTAAAAAAAACATTTCCTAGTGTTGAAGTCTATAAAAATACTGTACAAAACCGTTGGAATAAAACGAAAGTAAGGAAAATGGTGCAGCGCACCATTAAAGAACGAGAGCTCTGCCGTTATCACACACGAGGAAACATTACGGACAACAACTAATAAAGAGTGAAGCAAGTTTTACGTTGTTTATCATGTGAATAGTGTCTGGACTTTTGATCATCTCTTGTATGTTTTGCGATCGCGGTCCGGCTCGCGTGAGCAGTGGAGCGGGCATAACTCCTGGTGCTGTAGACTGGGAACTCTGTCAACTCATTGTAAAAATACATTGTATGAAAATTTTGCATGCAATAGTTTACAAAAGACTGGCGGGAAATGTGCATTAATACTTCTTCATTCTTTATGTTATGTGGTTTACTATGATAGGTGAACTGTCTTTCCCGCGTCCCAGCACGACATCCGACGGGTTTTCCCAAATCGCATCACATGTCTAGTCAGTACAAATGACAACGACACGTAGGTCGCTTCGTGAGCATATCACGCTGAAGGGAAACGGGGGTTTACAAATTGCCCTCATTGTAATCTGCCAGAATGACAGGCGGCCATCAGATTTTTCCGTCACTGGTAAAAAATAATCTGTCAATGTGTATCTGTTTGTGTCATAACAACATTTCGGCAGTAGTGTTTCGGTGATAAAAGTCGTCGGTGGCCGAATATTCGGTGCATCCCTAGTTTTCTGTTTTGACAAAATCGCTATCCCTCCGCCCCAGTTTTCAGCATCAATTCTGTGGCCTGACCATATGAAAATTCATGGAAACAGAGGAGATTATTTTTGTCCTCTCTGCCATATTGACTCAATAAATGATTACAATCAGCTCTGTGGTTTTTAATCTCAGTAAAACTCTTAAACCCTCACGATGCTCGTGTGGAGCTTGTGGGAAGAGTAAATCCCAGAGTTTTTGAATGGAGGTGCGGTCACATCACGTACACACGGTCGGTCTCCCTGTCCTTTCACGCAGTGTGTCTCGCAGACTCGTACCCTTTCATTCTGTCTCTACCCGTTTCTGTCTGTCCTCTTGCCAAAGTTGGCTGGTGAGTACAGAGAGACTGAAAACTCGTCCTACATTATGAGCTCGTGTATACAGAAGTAGGTCACCAAGCCCCTGGCCGAAGGAAATGAGGACGTTTCTATCTGAAGGAACTTTATTTTGAGCAGCCAATCCTACAGGGCTTCATTAATCAAAAGGCTCCTCTGTGAACTGCTGGCTCAGGAGTGAAGCCCACATGCCACCAGGAGGCGCTGTGGCTCTTTAACATCTGATACTGCCGCTGTTTATGGATATAATATTATTCTTCTGAATACTTTTTTTGTAAAGTGATTTTATTAAGCCTCTTTGAATTCCTCTCAAAGCTGAGCTTCAGTTTATATACCAAGCACAACTACACAACTGCAATACATCTTTAGGAATTAATAAATAGTTTAAATAAGTGGTGAAGGCATACATTATACATACTTTCTTTCTCTCTTAGAATGGTTGATGTCGGGGGTCAGAGGTCAGAGCGCAGGAAGTGGATACACTGTTTTGAGAATGTGACGTCCATCATGTTCCTGGTGGCTTTGAGCGAGTATGATCAGGTTCTGGTGGAGTCGGACAATGAGGCAAGTCTCCCTTTAATAACATCTAATAATAATCCTTTTTTTTACCTCAACACCGATGATAAGATTAATAAGTGAGTTAACAAGTTAAATGATCAAAAATATTTGAAATATGACATGCATGCACCTTATAGGGCCTAAAATGAATGATATGATGACACATTTCAGTCATAAAGCAAAACAAAATTGGCTAAATATCTTGAAAACTAAAGTGAATGCCTCTTAAGTAAATAGATGCACATAAAGGGATTGTGTTTGGTTGTTCGTGTTGGTGAATCCTTTATAAAAACAAGTGTTTGATGTCTTTATTCAGACAATGATGATGCTTTCATTCTCTTCAGAATCGTATGGAGGAGAGCAAGGCTCTGTTCAGGACGATAATCACATATCCATGGTTCCAAAACTCCTCCGTCATCCTCTTCCTCAACAAGAAGGACCTGCTGGAGGAGAAGATCTCTTACTCGCACCTGGTCGACTACTTCCCTGAGTTTGATGGTATGTCTGCTTCTGGTATTGCAACGAAATACAAATGTATGAATTATCTAGACCAGTTTCATGTAAGAAACAATGTAAATAAAAGATTTAAGATTTCTTTGATGTGTTTGAAGGGCTGGGAAAGAGAAGTATTGAATATTAAAGCTGTCGTTCATCACAGAGCTGCATGGTTTAGTTCAATTGAATGGTTCTTCAGTTTTCCTATACAAGCTCTGTTTAGATTTGACATAGGCTCTTATTTTTCCCAGGGCCCCAGCGGGACGCCCAGGCCGCACGGGAGTTCATCCTGAAGATGTTTGTGGATCTGAACCCAGACAGCGACAAGATCATCTACTCGCATTTCACCTGCGCCACCGACACGGAGAACATCCGGTTTGTGTTCGCGGCAGTGAAGGACACCATCCTGCAGCTGAACCTGAAGGAGTATAACCTGGTGTGAGACGTACAGCTGGTCCATGGCCCCTCTCACCAGTCAGCAGAAAAGGCATCCGCAGAGCGTGCGCACACACCTACGTCCACATACACCACACACAAAAGATCATACACACTATCAGCGACACGCCGTTCTTTTTGCCAGCTTCCTGACTTTTTCGGACATCTCTCATCATTATTTTTGCCAAAGTCTGTCCGCTTCTCCTCAGCAGCTCTCTTTCCTTTTATCAAATTTGACAATCTCGAATTTGACAAAGGGTGTTAGATTCTGACCTTCACGCGTTTCATGTTGGACCGGCGGAGCTGTGACGCGCGGCGCTAGTGAACGGTCTACAATGCGTCGGCCTGAAAACTGGAGGTGACGTTACTTCCTGTACTGTATCGCTCGATCCAATCTCGTCATCTGTCGTTTCTCAGAATTCTGCCTGGATGAATGAAAAAGCCCTGCAAAAAAAGGAAAAAGAATCACGACATATTTACATACACAAGGACTAGTGCTGTGGTGCCAGAAGTTTCGAAATGGATCCATTGAATCTTCTTGTATTCCAGGGATTCCGGCGGATTCTAGAACCCAGTGGGTTCCAGCGGGTTCCACCAACGGTGTGGAGAACCTTTCCGTCGCAGAGGGAATATCTCGGTGTGGCTAGTCTTCAACTCGCATCGATGAATGTAAACTTCATGTGCATCGCAAAAAAAAAAAAAAAAAAAATGTTTAAAAAAAAAAATGATGAACGAAAATAGTGTAAGAATGCATATTTAAGCAAAACGATACAATGCACGAGAAGGAGAGATGAAACTAATTCAATAAATCTGTGTCTATGCTGAGATGATCATTTTAAAAGTTTTTAATGATAAGTGGCTACTTCTGCTGTCATATATAAAATAAATTATAAAAGCAGTCAGTTATTGATGGGTAAGATTTTTAAATGTGTGCGAAACACGCGCAAAAGGTTTTGTTCTGCAGATTTTCACGTTTAAAACGATTGCGTTGCTTCCTTACCCAGAGATCTTGTTTTCCCCGGTTTAATGTTTTGCTTTTATAACATTAGCGTAGTGAGGATCTTAATGAAGCGTTTTAGAAGCGAATCGCTCCAAGCGCGTGAATTTCGTTTCTCTCGATACTTTATCAGAATCTGGGATGGAAACAAGCAGGTATTGACATCGTCCGCCTTCCCAAGTGCACGCAATTCATCGTTTGTTTACGCAAAAAAATACGCCGTAGAGTTTAAGTGGGAGGATCGGGGCTGCGGGGAGGGCTGGTGAGCATTTATGCGCTGAAGTTAATTGATTGTGTATATTTATATTTGTAAATACGTATACACATAATTCCGTATGTACAAAACGTCTGTGGTACACTATCTTTGGCAAAAAAGAGAGAAAAAAATCACTGGTAAATGTGTACGGTTTTGTTGGTTTTATTATGGATGACAATATTATTGATACTGTGATTCTTCTGGTTTTCATAATTTTTTGTCACTATGAATACACAGATATAACGCGTAAGAGGACATACAGGATTTAAGAGATGACGTACGGTTACGAGCAAAGGTCTGCAAGACTTCACAGGGAAAACTAGATCGATGGGAATATTTCCCATTTCAGATTTTCAAAAGAGGAAAACAACGTCCTCTACAGTGTGAATGTTATTTGAGAGAATAGTATGATTTTAAGCGAAAGAAAAGATAAATTAAAGAACATTTTATTTATGTAATTTATGGACCAGATTTGAAGTTGTTGATAATTTGAATTCTATCGTTTCCTCTTTCGTATGTGAAGTACTCCCAAGTTATACGACAGAAATAGAAGACGAGTGTCTGTACTGCTGTAAAAAACTTCCGTTTGATACCATTTTTCATTGTTTCATTTGTTTTTCCCCAAACATGATTGTTGCCATTATGTTCCACACAAAATATATTGTACTATAAATATATTTCCCAAATCACACGTTTCACTTTCCTACAGATTCGTTTTTTTTATATCATTTCCAAATGATGCGTATGTGCTGTGCTTAAAAAGAACATAGGAAATGTACCATTTGAAAATAGACGCTTTTGATCCGCGATTTGAAGATCTACGCCTGCAAGTAGTGACTTTTCATTCAGTTCTACTTTCATTTGGTTTGCTTTGTGTCCCTCATTGTGTTTGTGATGCACAGATTTGAAGAACGGTGTTATTTTACTGTCCATATTTTATACAGGTGATGTTGCGTTCATTTTCATCAAGGGCTAAGATAACGAAAGGCAGAGACGGGGTAGATGCAGACGCTAATAGCTTCAAGATCTAAGTGCTTTTTCGAGCGGTTTGAAGAATTAGGGCTTTGTCAAACGGGGTCATTTACACCAGTAACTTCCCATCACACCAAAATCTTGTGTATTTTATCCGGTCGCATATTTGAAAAATGAAACCTGATGTGTTTTTTGTGAACTGAACCCGTGTACTTCAGTGTTTCTGAGGGATTCGCTGGTCACCGCTTGTAAACCCTACGGTCATTTCTGGTTCTTAGTTTATTCGTAGTGAGTTAGATTTGTGGCCGTTGAACACTAAATAAGCTTTAAAAACATCTTATAAAAGGTATTGGATCAACACCGTAGTGGCTGTGCATTGTTTACAGGACGACCCGTATGTCTCTCTCTAAAGTCAAGGGATGTGGCTCAGAAAGACCTTTCGCTCTTGTTATTATTCAGCGTGGATCTTTTGTTGTTTTGAATGCATCGGTTGCAGATGATGCGTTGCTCCGGCCGCGGAGCTCGATTGTTGTAAATGCACTTTTTTGGTTTTGCGTGCCACAAAGAAAATGACTGGAATCACTTTGGGGCCGAATAAGCAGCAACCTAAGCGAGACTCTGCAGTATCAGCTACACATATCACATCTTCAAGTGTGTTACTTCTTTAATGTGCCAGTTCCAGACGTCTTGTGTTGCCCTTTCCCGAACGAACCTCTACCTCTGTGAAACATGTGACGTTTTTGGGCATTTCAGGAACGGTAGTCATGTAACAAGCACACTTATTTTGTCTGTAGGACACAGTAGATCGAGGTTTGGAGGCCAAACGCTCTGGATGCAGAAGAGATGAAATATTGGATCTTTTGCCAACAAACGTCCATCTGTCTGTAAGCTTTTGATGTACACTAAACATGGCAGCGAATCATTAACTCCTCCTCAGGTCTAACTTTGTTGGCCGACGTCCTGATGGTCCACCGTGTGGTTGAGAGAAATGTTATGCTTATCTTCCTTCAGCCCGCAGTCAACAGATCAATGACAAGTCCTGACGTTGCATCGTGCGTTGTCCAAACCGTTGCGTCTGTGTTGGCACAAAGTACGTTTTAATGCGAATCCAGTGATTTTGATGTGAATTTGGGCGTGGGGCAACAACGCGCGTTTCGCGATAGTCCATCATCCAACCAAAAATGTAAAAAGTATTCATGTGTTGATGACCAGCAATGCCCCATTTTAGATTTGCTGCCAAGTAGTACAAGCTTGTGTGCGGCTAGGGACGGGTTACACACATCTACATGTTGAATGGACTGAATGGTTGAGGTTCAGACCCAGGCAAACGTGAGATTTTTGCTTCTTATCACGTTCTTTATTATAGCACATTACCTGAAAACTGCTATGTCCAGGACCACTCAGTTCTTTCTTATTTTTGACACGGTGATTGCATAATTTTATTTAGTTTCCCATCTTTTTTTCTGC
Source organism: Triplophysa tibetana (assembly GCA_008369825.1). Lineage (NCBI taxonomy): Eukaryota > Metazoa > Chordata > Actinopteri > Cypriniformes > Nemacheilidae > Triplophysa > Triplophysa tibetana. The sequence goes on from CM017899.1 coordinate 6,168,458, forward strand.
TTCTTTATCCTTTTGTTTTGTAATTATACCAAATGTAAATGTTGTATTATGTGCGTGCCAATCCCCATTCTCTGAGACGGACTCTTAACAAGTGCCAATTGTTGTCCAAATGACATGCGAACCGCGAGATTAGACACGGTCCCCTTTTCAAAACACTAAATATGAGAGTGAACAGTTTTACTTTGTATTTAAGTTTGAAGATAAACTGCTGTTTTCTCTTCTTTTTTTAAGGAATTGTCATTATTAAAGCATGTGCTCATTGTCAAGGTAGGAGTTTTGGGTTCAGACAAACACAGTGAAATCCTCGAGCCGAGGAGAGATCGTGGAAATCGTTGATTTATAACATTTATGCCATAATTTTGTCGTTTTTATTTGTAATTGTTTCATTTCAACCACTGTTGCCTGAACCTCATTCAAACATGGAAATGATTTTCATAACCGCCTTCTCAAAAAACGAAAACTATAAAGTATCTGTTTTAAATTTAAATAAATTTGTTCCTATACTTGCTGATGGTCTGAACTTGTTTTCTTTGTGGAAGTGCTCAGAGCACTTTATGATATTGTGTCAGTTATTTTCTGTTGTCAACATTCAGGGTTTTGTCCGATATGGAATGATATTTTCCAATTTTAGAATTGTAAATTAATAAATTAAGGCCCGGTTCCACAGACGAGGCTTAGAGCGAGTCCCAGACATAAATTTATGTTTGAGCTGTCATATCTGAGTATAATTTGCCAGTGTTTTGTCTCAAGATGCACACCAGTCATGTAAGGCATTTTTATAAAAGCGACATAAATATCTTCATTCAACTAAGGCATAGTGTCCGTGAAACAAGGCCTTAGATCGATAGCAATTTTCTCTGATCTTTAAAAACAGAATTTGATCAATTCTATGTTTAAAAAAATGTTGAAACTGTGGCCACCAGTTTGAGGATGACTGTATTAAACCATAGTTTTATCCATAAGCCTTTTAAGAGTAGTCTTTTTGAGCTCAAATAATAAACTCTGTCCAAATTGAATCCAAATTTTACATTTTCATCATTATAGAATATTTACCAATTTAAACAAATTAAGGTGCTCAAATAATCCTTAAATGTTTATTTTCTACTTTATCACTGCAGAAATATTTAAGTGTTCTATACACTAAAGGAACTTAAATAGTGTCCAATGAAATATTGCCACATAAAATCGTAATTCGAATTGAACATGCGAATATGTCCTGTTTAACATACGTAATCTTTTGCTTCGTGGGTGCACTTCCCGGTGTTGTACGTTTGGGGCGCTGTCCGCTCACCGGGAACAAAAGAAGCTCATCCCGTTGACATTTTAAGATGGGCCTCAAATCCCGCATGCGGACGGACGAACCCTAGTATAGCAAAGGATTCATGAATAGTAATGACGCAAGGAGACGCTCCGTATGTAGGCCTCTCTGATTGGTCAACAAGCGGAGAGGAAAAGGAGGCTCCAGCTGGCACAAGTCAACTTTATGAAAGCGTGGTTTTATAAATACAAACAAAATCTGCTGTAGCTACCAGTACCGATACCAATTGTTAATTCAAAGTAGAATGTTGAGTTTTTAACATAACCTGAATATATGCAATGCACACTTTCAGACGATTGGTGCGGTTATATCTGTCATTATGCACCATTTAATATTCATATATTTTTCCTTATTTAATAATTGGTTTAAATTCTTTGATTATATAATTCTTTTAATTATTTCGAATATTATTCTGTATATAATGTATTGTATCCTGTGTGATGAGTGTACAGAGCATATCAAACGATGTATGGTTATGGACGTGACTTATAAAACTAAACGTAAACAATACACACGAACAATTCACTACAGGAAGGAACTTCAAGGTTCCTTCACTTATCAAGGTGTCTTTAGAGAGGAAAAATAAGCCTATTTTACTAACAAAACGAGTAGAAGACTCAGCAAGGTGAAGGCGTGGCTAGAACTGTTTATGACGTAAGCAGACACCGCCGGAAGGTTACCAAGCACCTTGCGCACGGCGTCATTAATATTCACGCACCGTACGTTGCCATAGTAGAATTGGAAATGTGCGTTCTGTCGTCACATGAGTGCGTCCGTAAGTCGTGAAGCGGCTTGATTTTCCACCGCAATCTGCTTTTTCACGTCGTGTAGACACACGACTCGAGATCACTTTTATACAAGACTTAAGGCGTTTTCTCGTGTGTTTTTACGCATTCGGCGCATGTACTGTTAGCTTTAGCCGCGTAGCTCGGTTTTATTGTTTTGTGCGAACGTTGGCTTTAGCTTTAATCAGCCTGCCAGTGGATTCGTCGTTCGTGTTGGCCTATGTCAACAAAAGATTGTTTCTTCTTATGTGTAACCGTAATGTCGCATAGTTCATATATAATATTTCGATGAGTTGTTATCGGACAGGCTAAATCAGCGTGAAGTTAATGCAGGTTTGTTAAGCGAGAGGAAAAAAAGGAAGATCAGACTAGAAGCGTTTCTGTCGTCAGACGAGTAAATTAAGAGGTAAACTGTCCAAGACCAAACAAAGAGGACGTGCCGCATCTCTTTATTGACAGACCGAGAATAAAACAGGCTGATATGATGTTTCCACAGGCCAGACACTCGGTAAGACTCTAACAGCAGCTGTTACTCTATAATTAATTGTGTCCAAGTAATTTCTCCACATACATTGCTGCTTATAAAACTCTGGTGTGTATTTATATATTTTTATACTATTTATATCTATTATGTCAGATTTCCAGCACATGCTTTTCTTAAAATATTGCTGAGAGTGCACGTGCCCCTTCATTGTGTGCGTGTAAGGTTAGTTTAAAAGAGAACGTAGCAAACCCGCACCAAAAACCACCCGTGGTGCTTTACTTTGTTATTCTGGCGTGATACCAAGCTATATTACTGTTTCTTGTAAACATGAGTGGAAATTACTTGGAAATATGAACCTTTTTTTGTGCCAAATTTATGATTAACATTACCAGTTTAATAAACAGTTTATTAAAATACCATCCTAGTTAAAGTGTGGTTACCGTGGTTAAACCGTCGTTTTATAGCAAACGTTGTTGTTAAACTATGATTACTATCAATATTTTGTAAGGAATACCACATGTTTAGATACTATGGTGATACTTTAGTTCTGTGTTATGGATATGTTCAATATTAATACTGTGGTATTTCATAAATACCATTGTAATGTAAATACGGTTTATATAGCAAATTATAGTATAGTAACTTACTGTGTTTTGTGGGTTATGTGCAATGAAAAGAATATGTTTTGGATGTACCGTGGTTTATTTTGGGCATTTACCACCATTATGAATATGTTTCATGGTACGGAATTCTGTAAATATGCTTGGAATGTAAATACCCAGTATTATGGAAATAAGTATACACATCCAGTACACGGTATACATATGAATTCTCAATGCTGCCTTTTTTTTGGTTTTGAAAACTCTCTACTATAATAATGACATAAAGTGTATTTCAACCACAGAAACATTATAATTGGTCATTATAAATATAATGCTGATGGGTGCTGGTCAGATCTTTCCCTTTGTTATTTAATGAATCCGCTCTTATCTCATAGCAACACGTGAACACAGTGGTCAGGTTTCAGGCAGCATGTATGAGTGAAAGGGGTTATAAATGTATCTCGGGGTCCGAGGTGCTTGTTTGAACACCAGTTGCCTGGTTCCCTCCCTTTAAAGGCTTAATTGTGTCGTTTCCATGAATTGTCCTTGTGCACACAGTGGGCAGCTTGTGTTAATGAGTCCCCAGTCATTATTGTGTTTGCACTCGAGTCTAATTGCCTTTTCCCCCGAATGCACGGTCGGAGACGTGTGTGGACACACACAAACACACAGACGCTAATGAAAACCTCCTCGTGAGGGAACATGTTTGCTATAAATGAAGCCTTTTTGCTAATCCGGGGTGTAGAATTTAAGACAACACGTCAACCGTTGGCTTGAGATAACCCTGAAGAATAAGTCACCCAGGAATCATGCAGAAACGTACATTATAATCAAATTTGTGGGGGGTTTTGTGTCGTGATTTTACATTTAAATTTCGTAAGTCGATATTCTAGTTTATCTGCAATATAGGATTTCATTTTCTACAAGGGCTGTGTGTGTCGAAATAACACATTGGTATATTATCAACAGAGCAGGAAGTAACTCTGGTAAAGATGTTACTTTGAAGTCTTATTGCTGCAGATGAACTCTTAAGTAAATGTTCCAAAATGTAGCTTTAAACCTCTTAAAAATCATCGTAAATCTTATTCGAGGGAAGATTAACTGCAGAATCAAATCTTGGATGAGGAGTTACTGTTGAGACAGGATTTACTTGGGTCTTTAAGAGTGTTTCGAATCACTTTGACTTAAAACCGTTGATAATTTGTTGTTGTAATACAAACTTTTGGTCGATAGATTTAGTAGCTTGTGTTTTTAAATTTTTACGACAATTAAGAAATAATCTTATTTTTTTACTCAATTTAAAAGTTACTTTTTGTCTTACTTAATTGATCTTGTTTTTAAAATCCAGTTGTTTCTCATCAGTTGTTTGGTGTAGTATATGAAGGGTTTTGGGGATTAACAGTGTGTTTGATGACCATGGATCTTCATCAGTCTGTTGATCGTCCTCCTGAACTCCTGAACTCACAGTTCAGTAAAAGACGTCATTCATCACTCTGACCTCATAAGCAACAGATAAATTACTCATCTATCTTGTATAGTGTTGGGTGTAACTAGTTACCAAGTAATTAGTTACTTTAATTAAATTACTTTTAAAAAGTAAAGTAAGGGATTATTCTTATTTTTCTGTAATTTAATAACAGTTGCTTCTGTTGTAATTGATTGTGCAGCCCTACTCAGTATTTAGTTCAATCAAAAAGAAACCACACGCGGTTTTGTGGTTGGGTGCGATGTTTTATTCGCAGTGTGTCATTGAAATACTGTTAAATGCAGCTGCACCCGATAGCCAGAGGGCACTCTCGCACAGAGACTCCAATGCTCCATAGAAGACGTACCACACGTTTAACCAGGAAATGCCATCTTCCTATCTGCATCTGGCATCTCTTTCTGTCACTTTTTTTCAAGCCTGCTTAGGTAATTTCATGATAAAAATGTATAATACTAATGATTTTTGATGGGTGTTGCTTTAAAAATAATAATTGCAGCATTTGCGATTTCTCAATCGCGATACGCACATCGATTTAATCACGGCTTGAATGGGAATTGTGATTTATCGTGAAGCCCTTATACTGTTCATATTATATTTATAACTTTTATATATATAAAAAGTCATCATATTTTATTACTTTGAAATGTATTCTTTTATGTATCCTTCTCACAATTGTCATAATGTAGTTATTTATTTGAATGAATCATTCATGTCTATCCATGAATCGCTTACCTAATCGAGATTGATGTAAGATATAGAAAGTAATTAGTAATAAGTAATTCAATACTTTTTGGAGAGAGTAATTTGCACAGTTATTTAGTTACACTAATGAATATGTCATTAGTAACTTGTAATTCATTACTTTTGAACGCTAGTTTTGTATTGATTGCATTAATTCTGAGCTAAACACAAATAACAATGTAAAAACTGGATTTTGGTGATTTCTGAAGATGGGTTGAACATGCGTGTTCATGTGAAACCCATAGTTAAAGCGCTAGGGTGTTGCTGTGTATTCAGATTTTTCTTCTGTTACTATGCAGTTGCTAAGGTGTTTTGGGGTATTGCTTTGTGAATGCTCACAAGTCGAAAAACATGGCACTAAGATATAGTGTTCCCTAGAGTAGTTTAATGTCAATTTTAAGAATAAATAAAAGCCTTACGCATCTTGTACGCAAGGCGTCGTCTTCTGAGCAATTGAATAAATGTAATCACTATGCTGTTGTAGCTGATGCTACACTGTTTTTTCTTTTCTAATTGTGATTTGATATTACTGCTTGATGGGGCAAGAATAGACAACACCCTAGCAACCACAAAGCAGTGCGCCACAACAATCAGAACATCTAGGCAACCTCACTGCAACGTCTTTACAGCCAACTCGCAACACCCAGTTAACCATATAGCATTTTAAATATATATTCAGTATGTTTTGTGGAATATCTCTCTCCTCTTATTTATGTTAACATGTGCATAGAAGCCTGAGCAGACACACATCTAAAGGTCTGACTTCATTATGTGTGTATTGTGTTGTAAGGGTGTACAGGGGTCTCTGGAACATTATTAAGGACAACTGAATTAACAAAACCCCCTTCCCGTACAACACCCCCAACGGAGACCGGGGTTAATCCAACCCCACCCCCAGACACACACACGTCTGTTAAGTGTGTGTGTGTGCACCACAACACCCTAATACTGCGTGTTTGTGTGAACTGCTGATAGATTTGTCATTGTGAAACACACAGATATGAGTGAGTGATGCTTTTGTTTGCATCGAGCAAGATTCTCTTTGAAACTCAAATCTCACTTCCTCTGCTACTGTAACACACACACACCAGTCGCATTTTTGGAAACAAAAATGCGGATAAGACCCTGGAGGGCTGTTAGAGTGTGTGCGCGTGTGTGTGCGTTGAGCAGATGTCTGGGTCAGTGGGGCCAAAGTCCCTCATTACCATCACAAAGGGGGCAACAGTGGTTGGCTTTTTACCCCAAACAATACCATTTTATTATTTGCTCTATTTTATTCGGGAGGTTTGTTATTGATTTTGGTAAAAAAATGATGCTGTTATTGATTTAGCCCCACTGCTCCCTTTTGTTTTCCTGCTGCCGCTCTTGGTGTGTGTGTGGGTGTCATGCTTTGGCAGTGTTTTATGCCAAACAATATTTTTTATTAGCTTGTCCCTGCAATGCAAAGTTATTGTCTCGATCGCTCTTTCTCTGACTGTCACTCAATTTCAGATAATATGAAGTCACTCTCTCTATGTCTGACACTCTATCTCTTTCTGTCTGTCGCACTCTGTTAATTGCTCTCTCTCTCTCTCTCTCTCTCTCTCGCGCGCGCTCGCTCTCTCGCTCCCTCTCTTCATGGGTCACAGGTGATGCTGCTGGTTTTTGTTCCTCTAATTGATTTATAATACCAGAAATAGACTTCTACAGGGATTACAGAAACACACACACTTATCTCCTCCCCCAGGAGACACACAGAGCGATGTGTCTGATTTCACACAGACACGCATCTCATTTCTGTCTTTGTGGTGTGATGGTCTGTCTCTCTTGTGTTCAGGTCATAGGTCAGTGACCCATGCTCAAGCAGGCCAGAGGTGAAAAGTAAACGGCTCTTCTCTTCTGCTTGTTTGAGCAAGGGTTCCTCACACAGGAGATTACTGTTTTCCCTGTCATGGGCTGTGATGGAAGAATTCTTGTTTAGTTGTGTCTACTTTAACAGCTTGTTTTGTTCTTATGCAGGTGGCTTGATAAAACTTGACAGTTTAGCCTAATGTAATGTGTCTGGGAACTGTGTTTATTGGGACATGTAGATCTATCTAATCTCTCCTTTCATTGCCTGTTTTCCAGGCTTCGTCTCAATCGACACAGCCACTCAAATTCACCACGTCGGACTCTTGCGACCGCATCAAGGATGAGTTTCAGTTCCTGCAGGCGCAGTATCACAGGTACACAAACAGTCCAGTTTCATATATTACACAACACACACAAAATGACTTCTAGCGGTTAAGCTGTTTAAGGACCAGGGCCCAGATTCACAAATAAAACATTTAAAGAATTCTACTTTACCGACATGTTTTTTCTTATATTCAACTTTATGAAAAAAGTTCGGAATAATACTTATTTAAATTTGTAAAAATAATGTATTTTAATACATATATTTTTAATTTTGTTAAGATCAAGAAAGGAATTCATTGAGTTTTTCTTTTTGAATAATCTTTTAAAAGGCCAGACAACAGGTTTGATTATTTGAACTGAACACCAGCGTTGTGATTCCCTCACCGGGACACTCAGAAAGGTGTAAACACATCTGTCAGCAGTAGAGATAAGAGCTCTCGTGTGATTTGACCGAGGTCGTCACATCACAGGAAGGAAGTGGGGTGTGGAGGAGGAGCAGATGAATGTGTTGAAGTTTTAAAAGTCTCTGATGTGATGGCGTCCCACCAGACAAAAGCTTCAGATGATTTTTAGATGATGTCTGGGAAGCAGGGACAACCAAAGACTCTAAAAATATTAAAGCTACAGAAATCAAAATGATTATTCATATCAAGAGAGAAAGAAAGAAAGTGGTGTGGTTATCACATGCATGTAAAATATGTTTAATTGCTTGGAAATGAAAATATTTTCTGCCTTGATCTCATATCTCCTACATTCTGTCTTTATCTCTCTCTCTCTCAGTCTGAAGTTGGAATGTGATAAACTAGCCAGTGAGAAGTCTGAAATGCAGCGTCATTACATTATGGTGAGTGATGTGTTCCTTTGTTTGTCTGGAGACTTCAGTTATAGCATTTACAGACACAACGCAGAGGCCTCTAATGTGCCATAACCAGTCTTATGGTAACATATCTTTTCTTTAACTCGTATGATCTATGTGATACCTCTACATAGTATTTCTTGGAAAAATGTGTCTACATCATGACGTGAATCAATTTAAAGGTCCAATGTGTATTTTTTTCTATTGATATATTGGATCTATTGATAGAAATGCAATGGGATATACATAACTATGTCTTCAGAGGTGCCTTACTTTAAGAATGTTATGTTTTTATAATGTCAGAATAGGAATGCAGCGATTACCGAGGTTCACTATTAACCGCACTTAAAAACGTCAATGTTAATTAATCGTAATGGATCCATTACACTGTATGTTTCTGTTGCACGGAGCATTACACCGCATGTAAGTTAACGGAGTCGCACAACGGACAAGAAGCGTTGCGTCGAGGACATTAGTGCAATCTCAAATTCAAAGTCTACTCCTGACGCAAGTTGAACCAATTTAACTTATTTTATGTTATTATTTAGCGAATAGGCTCTATATCACGTTGATAAATCCATTATAGTTTGCTGTAAATGAACACCGTGGGGGTGGAAGTATGTGATCCGTGCGTGCTAGCTCTTAAAGGGATAGCAGTATAATAAATATATTATAGCATTCAGTAAATACGTTACCTCCGTCGGTAAAGAGGTGAAAACACGACAACGTCTTAGTTTTGTGTCAGCCACCGCAGTGCTTCACAAGGCAGGGGGGAGAGTGCCATTGGTCGTCATTCACAACCCTTTGCTAGATGACGCAATTGATGATTCAGTTTTGTTGACTCATTGGCTTTTCAATTCCTCTCTCTCTTCGAGTCCGTGTGCTGTTCTCTTGAGACCCTCAGGCGTCTGCGATATTTCATATATATGTTTTATTGATCTGTGTTGTTTTACGGGTCATAAGGCAGTGTAAACTTATTGATGTCTTGCGGACGGATCAATGTAACGGAGCAGGACTGCCGGGGTCTCGGCTGGATGAAGAGATCAGCCGCATTAGCCCATTGCAAAACACTTACAACTGACTTCTGTCCGAGCTTCACAATGCTACTTTTTATTCTTTCGCCGATTTTAGAAACGGTATACAATAGCATCAATGATATTCTGTAGATTTAATATCATTATTGATTAATGTTAATATCTGCTGTTCTCATTGAAGTGTCTTTTCTTGTTTTTCTGACTGCAGTATTATGAGATGTCATACGGACTCAACATCGAAATGCACAAACAGGTAGAAATCTCTCATGATCTAAGTGATGTGTAGTGCTGCATGCAAGTCTGTTGGTTCTTGATTCAGTATCCGCAAGGGTTCATCATAACTGCGTTTGTTTATGTGTTTGTGCAACATCAGCGAACTGTAAGAGCTTCTCCGCTGTCTTATTACTGCAGCTAAACCCAAGAGAGATTTGTGTATGTTTTGTCCACAGGCAGAGATTGTGAAAAGATTGAATGGAATCTGTGGACAGGTGTTGCCTTACCTGTCTCAAGAGGTCAGTCTGTGTGAATTATTTATGATACACACTCTATAATGAGTCTAAGCCTCATTAGTTTGATATCATAAATGTGCCAAATGCTTTGTGTTATGGCTTTGGGCTCTGAGGGGACTCTTGTTGATGTTTGTATCCTGTGTGTTTTACCCAGAGATGCCTTGCTGATGTATAGTTGTTAACAAGCGTGTTCTTGCGCGCGCGCGCGTGTGTGTGTGTGTGTGTTTGTGTGTGTAGCACCAGCAACAGGTGCTGGGAGCAATCGAGAGAGCCAAACAAGTCACACCCCCCGAGATGAACTCCATCATTCGGGTAAGTGTGTGTTTTTGATCTATATGAATAATGACAATTCTGTCATTATTTACACATCTTTACCCCATGATAAGTTAATGATGACAATAATTACATTTTTACAAGAATGATTTATGCCAGCATATAACTAAAATCTCCTTTTAAACAAATAAAATGCATGGGTTGGACTGAATTATCAGTTTTTTTTATTTTGACCCGACATGTACGATTTTCAGAGTTAAATATTATTTAATTGCATTTAATAAAATGTATTATTTTGTTATTAATATTATTTAATATATCGCTATTGCACTTATGAAACTTCATATCTCCATATTTCTTCTTTTTTTATTTTGCCTAAGATCATTATTATTTGTCACCCTTAATGTTTGTCCGATTGGCTTTGCAAATATCTAACGGTTAAAAAGTATTAAAAAACGCACTTTTGAACTTAAACAACACAGTATTTAATATTTAAAAAAATTGTGTTATTTTATTTCCTTAACTTGCGAAAGCACAGCAACAAAATATTTTAGTTTGATGCCTGAATGTTTAGAAATGTGGGAAAAGATCGAAATAAAGAATGAGTACTGTAAAACTTCAATGCATTTGTTTGTGTTTAATCGCAGCAGCAGCTTCAAGTTCACCAGCTTTCGCAGCTTCAAGGTTTGGCATTACCCATGAATGCTCTGCCGATGGGATTGACTCAGCCCAACATGCCCGCCGTCACCTCCAGCTCCGGCCTCCTGTCTCTGTCCAGCATCCTCGCATCACATGCTCAACAGGCCAAAGAAGAGAAGAATGCCCGCGAGGGGGCCGACGGCCATCGTGAGGAGGACGGTGACAAATCTGACTAGTTCTAGAGGACACTGAGAGAGAAAGTGTTGTTAAGTCCAAACATGAAATCACTTCTCACGTGTATCTCTCTTTATCATACTTTCGTTAGATCTTCTCTGATTCATTCTGTACTCTCTCCCAAATGATTCAAATCAAATGAAATCAAGTTTGATTCCTTCTTTTTATGCGTGATGCGTCTTTAGGCATTATTAATGTTGTTTATTTTTAAGCTCAATGAATAAAAATTTATCGGGGAACACCAGAAACCACATAGCAGTGCCCTAGAATCCACCCAGAGCATCCTAGCAACTGCATTGAAGCATCCGATTCTCTCAGTAATCTCAAAACAGCGCTCTGGCAAGTCCTCAGAGCATTTAGTATTGTTTTACATGGGTACCATCTACATTTTCTTCAGAGCATGTGTAGATCTCACTCGTCTGACTCGTCTCATTTAGCTTTTTTGATCCGTTTCAACGTCTGAAACACGCCGTCTCTTCTCTCATCTTAAAGCCTCATCAAATCTCGGCCGTATTTTATTCTCAGATAGAAAACAAAATTGATGTGTTTGAGTGTGTAATTTACTCTTTAAGTTTAACCTCCAGCAGTATGAATTGATAGATCTCTCATAGTTTTGGGAGCTGGGTCTAAGCACACTTTTTGGTTAGCAAAGCACTTGTGATGTGCCTGTATTAGAGTAGAATTTAGTCTCCCTCGAACCCTTGATCTGACATAAATCCCAACATTTAAGAAAACAATCTTCTGTCCTGTGTGCTATTAACACAAATAAGCGACTGCGCAATATTCTCACTTAAAAGGATTTGTTAGCAGTGGATGTTGTTCCATGTATGACCAGAAGGCTGCACTGTTTAGCTAATGAGTGTGTGTGTGTTGGATTGTTTTTTGTAAAGATGTGACTGGTCATGTTTGAAACGGCATACTACCGTACCGCTGTGCTTTGTGTACGCCGTGTGAAATATCCTGTATAACCTGCAACGTTTGCCAAGGTGTGCAGTAAAGAAAACACTGCACCAAATAGTGTTTCCCACAATGCAGTGTGACGACCTTATAGAAATATACATTTGAAGTTTCCAGGACCCAAAGCATGCGATTTAATAATGGAAAATAATTCACATAAAATGGGTGGCTTGTGTGCAGTTAGTAGTATGCTAGTATTCCATCAAACATAGCTGTGTGGTTTTAAGAACATGCTACCTATAGCTATGCATGAGCACTGGTGCATTGTGGGTGTTTTGTAATTCTGAATGAATGTTTTTCATGTGTCAAGGAAATGGTAGGGCATCCCGTAATTCCTTTTTTTTCAGTTCACCTGTGCTCATGTGTTCTAAACACAACAGTGTGTGCTGCATACATGCTGAGATCAAGAATCTATACTGTTATTTTCATTTCAAAGACATTTGGTTTGATTTACTTTTTAATCACTTTTAGACGTTTCTTTTTGATTTGATTTCAAAACAAATTTTCCAAAGAAAGTAAAGTTGTGTGCTGTTGCAGGGCCAGTTTATACACATATATAAATATATCAATATACATATAATTTTGTAAAGATTTTTATATGTATAAAGCTACATTTATGGTGTATGTGTGCCAGAGGACACGGCTTCGAGAGGTGGATGCTGTGACATACAGATATCTATCATCATGTACAGTATACAGTCAATGATTAGTTACTAATGGTTAATCTTTCGGTTCAATATCTCTGCCCTTGTCTCAGTCCTCTAACCATCTTCTGATCGGGAACCACTCACCCCCGAAAACCTAATTGCGTAACTATTTTGGCACCGATTTTCAAAACTTGCAGAACCTGTGTATTTCAGCATGATGTAAATGAGGACCTTGTTTTCTGCTCTGCCCCTTTTCTCCCTAAATCCACCCACCTCCACATTTAGCCCCTCCCTCTTTTGGTGGAAGTACTTTTTAAACGTTTTGGAGCTTTGTAGTGGTTCTTTTTAAAATGTGTGTGCGTGTTGTATGTATTGCAATGATGTACTTGATGACACATGTATGTTGTTTGTGTAATGAAACTGTTATAACTTCATTTAAAGATTTAAAAAAATCTAATGTTAAAACATTTACTATAGCTGAATGAGAGATTGAGCAGTAAGGAAGTATTTATTGTGCCTTACAAATAAACGACTCATTGGACCTTTGTTTGTGCTGTTGTTTTGTTTATTTCTTTTTAAAGTGATCACATTTATGAATTTGGCAGATGCTTTTATTCAAGGTGCATTTAAGGTATACAGTTAAAAAACCTGTGTGCTGCTAACACAACGCTTTACTAACAGAACTACGGGAACACAAATAACCTTCATCATAGCTCTCGAATGTCCTTCATGTCCCTGCATGTTTAAACTTTGTGTTAAAAAATATAATTTAAAATGCATCAGAAGCCAAATATTAGTTGTGGCGTGTCTTGTCTTGCTTATCAATGGAAGGCGAGATTGTCTGATAGGTCTCAACAAAGCAATCGTTTATCTTCAGAAAGCCTCAAATATAGCATACATTACTGCCAGAAAACGTCATACGGGTTTGGAAAAGCATAAGAGGGAGTTTTTAGGGGAATTTCCATTTAAAACGTATTTTCAGAAGACCGTTTCTCGCTCTGACCTGCAGATGGTGCTGTTGCATTACCATTGAAGTACAGCATGCTTGGCGCAATGAGGATTAAGATGGTTAAATTTGATCATTTCCTCAAATGTATCAACATCATTTTTGGTCATTAAATTATTTGTTTACAGCCTGCGTATCTGATGATGCAGAAATCATTTTTATGGTAGTGTTGCTTCATTGGTGGCGTTGTGTGTGTGTCTGTTATGATGAGCAATCTGTCTAAAATGAGCTGGAATTACAAGTCATCAGTGTATCTCATTTCATCTCCGCGTCTCCATTTCTCAGACATGACATTATAGCGAGAGCTCGTTGCTTTAAAGACACACAAAACATTTACTTGCATGCTTCATCAGCCGAATGTTAGTACATCACGGCTGACAGGCTTTTCAAATCGGTTCAATTAAAATGTATTTCTGCAGCACTATTCATAATTGTGCATTGTTGCAAAGCATCTTTACAGAAACTACATTTTATCACAAACAACGGTATAGAAATACGATTTAGCCTTACCCTTGAAATAAGACGGTCATACAGGGAATACAAAAAATAGATAATATTAAAAAATATTATAGGATGTATATTAGCGTTTTTAACTGTAAAAATAATTGTTTGTTGTAAATCGGACAGTCATGTTTGTAATAATATTAATAAAGTATATGTTTAAGTATACAGTGGATTCTAAAACTGGCATAATAGGATCATTAGAACTATACCAGTGATCCTGCATTTTATTACATGATGTTTTTTGTTTGACTTTTCGTTTTTTTACTATTGTTTGAATTAAATGATAATTTTATATCAGCCTATGTTAGATTTATTATTAGAATTCCGTTTATAACATTGGTTCTCCTCATTTTTAACAAGATGTTTTGACTTTTTGGTTCTTTAGTTGTCTCTTGTAAAAATGTCATTGGTGGGAGGGCTTTTTCACGTTGACTTTTATTACAGATCTGTAGAGCTTTTTGGGGCAAAATAATGTAGGCTACTTATTATTTCAGGCTTTTCATTTTACTTTTTTTGTCTGCACTAATGGATTCAAAATGTAGCGATAGTAACACTTTCACTCATTATCATTACGTGCAGATGTGCACAACTGCACATATAGCCAACTAAATGTATGTGTGTGGCAATACTTCCCTTCTTCTTTAGTTCAATATATTTATTTGTTAAAAAACTTGTATTTCACTCATCTATTTTTCCTCCTCTTACATTACAATACAAAACAACTTTATTATTCATTCCTTTTCAGCTGCTTACAATACAAAATGTAGAAACACACACTCCTTCCCGCCTCTCCCTCCCTCTCTCTCTCTATTCGTTTTCTCTGGTTGATAGAGATGTGCCCTATGGCTCTAACATAATATTTCATTAAAGTTTTTAATGGATTGTGTGTGTGTGTGTGTGTGTGTGTGTGTGTGTGTGTCAGTGTCTCTCACGTTTAATTTCTCTTCCTGTCAACACTCATCACAGTTTTATTTCTGCTACACTTCACTCCACTCCACCCCAACCTCACCTTTATTTTCCCATCCCAGTTGCATATGTAAATGTTTAATATTGACCCTCATGTGTCAACCTAGTTAGCCTATAATGGCTCAGGCTACTACACTGATATTGTCATAATCTTCTTTGTCCTAAAACATCACAGGTTTTAAATACAGTCATTCAAGGCGTTTTTACATATTTTATTTGTGCATCTTTGGGTTTGCACGTAACATATTCTATACCGATGGGATGATTATACATATTCTTCTAGGTCCTGCGCTCCGTTTGATTTGACCTCATGTTTACTCTATGAGGCCCTAAGACTCCATTACCCATGATGCCGCGGTGAAAAGTTCACACGCGCATGTGCCATTTCTCTGCTTTATTATTGGTCCATATCAACATTTATGTCATGACCAAACGTGGGCACCCGGGTATCTCATTGGCTCTTGCTGTCTTGTTGTAAGCCAATACGGGAGAGGCTGGCAGCCCCGTCGTGGAAAGAGATGTTAAGGCTGCGATGTTTGTACATTATAATCTGTGTTATGATAAAAGGATTTTGATCCGCGATCTTAGTATTTTGCCGGGTTGTCTTTTTCAGTACGTCATTTTCAAAAGAGTTACAAGTTGGATAATATATACACAGTATGATTTAGTTGCACGTTTGTTTTTATGACGTGCGTTTGTTCTGCCTATCCTGTTTATAGCATCTTCATAAGCAAATGTGAGCGGTCGACCTTAAAAGTTAATGTCAAGCTCACAGGCGCAATAACACAGTCAAGAGAACCGCTGTTCGTTTTCTTTTCTCCACTGATCCCTCACCCCTCCTCTCTCTCAATCTCATGTATTTATTGTAGACTTTCAGTAACCCAACCCACTGCACGCTGCCTGCAGTTTGGCTCGGTGTCAGCCCGTGTGCGATTCGTGAACGAATCTTTCTAATGATCCGATTCTTTTCAGTGATTTGGTGGAATCGATTCCCAACGTATTTCCGCAAACACCAGATTTTTTTTAATTCATTTTCAAGTATTACACTCATAATTAGCAACAGTAAAACAAATCTTTCAGACTTGTCAGGGGTAAACACCAGTTTTGTAGGATCCAAGGTACATAGGGAATCTAACGTTACATAAGAAGTATAAATACGAAACAAAAACAAATAAATAGGCATCTAGCAGTTACTATTTAAAACAAATGGTGTATTAAAACAAACTCTTCAGGAAGCTTTTCTGTTCATTAATCGATGCAAGGACTTTGCAAATTATAAGCAAATTTGTTGTTTTACGAAAAACCAAAAGAATCGTTTAGAAAGTTCGAACGAACCGATTCGCTCAAATGAATCGGACCTCCCGCCAGTGTGTGTGCGCGCGGGTCAGCGCTGTTTATGCTCCTCTGATCTCCGCCGCGCGCTCCGTGTGCACGCGCTCAGCGCAGGATGATCTCGTTACATTGTATCGCGGCGTAACTGTGCGTCGTAAAGAGGAAGAACGCCCGATCCGCGAAAACGCAACGTTTTTAAACTTTCCGTCGGATACATTCGCATTCTTTGGATACTCCGGAGCGCGCGAAGAGAGGGACCCTGATTTACGCACCGAAAGCAAGATTTGGTTTCGGATGGTGATTCCGGACTCGCTCCTGACCATCAGAAGCCCCGTGAATGACCTCGAGAAGCATGTATCCGCACGGAAGACCCCAGGTACAGCCGCGTCATGAACTTTCCTTTACGAGCGAACGGTGACCCGCGGGGCGCAGTTCGGGTGCTCGGGCTTTAGAGAATCGACGGCCCGTTTTAACGTGCGTTGTGTTTGGTGTTAGGGTCGGGGTTAAGGTCACCAGAAACAGTTAATCTAAGCGTTATGACTTGCGTTAATTATGCGCAAACCCCTTACATTCATTATGCGTATTCGACATTAACATGGAGAGAGATGTTTGTTAACATAAATTCATTTTCTTTTAATCTACAATAATAAACAATTATAATAATAATACTGAGTTTTGTAGGGCTGTTTCTTTATTTTCTTTATGTTGTTTAATTGTTTTTTTCTTTAACTGACGGATAAACATATACAGAAAAAGAGGAAGAGCTAAAGAAAAGGGGAATTATAATTATTCAAAGCTAAATGTGTAGAACGCAGAGAAAGGAAATGAGAGAGAGAACTGTGGGTTGAGCTGTGTGCTGGGGAGATGGACAGATGGGTGAATGAACGGTTTGTTTGAGTTACTGCTGCATGTTGCCACATATGGATCCAGGCCACCCCATTCTCCCCTGCAAATGTCACGTTCCATCATCGTCAAGGGCAACACGATATCACATACACACTAAGCCCCACATCAAAGCTACCTCTGCATTTGTTGGCATGTTATTACAGGCCTCTAGACATCCAGTTATGTGGTAAAGTGCATTAGCCTAATGTGAAGATTTATAGTGTACATAATGAATGACCTGAGAGTGTGCAAATGTGGGCGCTTTTTCATCAGTGTGTTTGATAGACTTGTTTTCTGCGCCCGCTGGGTCCCTGATGATCTGACTCAGGTGGTCAGATTGTGTCTGCTCTCCAAACCCTGTCGGATCGGATAGAGGACGCTTTGGCCTTGTTTACCTCTGGGAGTAACATCCGTCTCAGGGATTCAGTCACTCCAGTGTTTAGATGAAGTTTAGGTCATTGTTTGATTGACAGGTGCGTGGGCGTTCCTTTACCGCATTAGCATTTATACTACGAATGCTATTTTTCATGTGATCCGAATACCGGGTCATCGTGTCACAAAACTTCAATAAAAATATCTTTGCTGTGAGTCAGAGCAGCCAACATAAACTCTAATATATTAGAGTTTGGGACAAAGCTTGGGATAAAAAAGTCAAGACAAGGGTAAGAAGATTGTTTACTTGAATAATAATAATAATGTAATGAAGGAATAAAGTACAGCATTGTGAAGAATTTGATTACTTCTTTCCTCATTTGTTCACCCACATGTCATTCCAAAATTGTCACAAAAGAAGATATTTTGAAGATCGTTGGTAACCGAACAACATTGAACCCCATTGACTTTCATAGTATAAACCACTGAGATTTCTCAAAATGTCTTTTTTTTGTGTTTCACTTAAATAAGATTCACACACCGAGATGTGAAAAGTAATAAATGATGAGATTTTTTTTGAGCTTGTGGTCCATGTCTGTCTTGATTTCACATTTTGCTTAAAAGCAGTGAGATGAATGTGATTTGTGCTTCTTGGGCCCTGCTGTTCTTCCAGTTGTGTTTGTTTTCCCGGGACTGGCGATAATATCAGCTGTAAACAGGAAGTCATACGTGCAACGGTATGCGAATATGTGCATACATGCATGGATCCGTCATCATCTGAGCAATAGTGACTATCATTATACCGAATGTGTTAATGATCCAATCTGCATCTAACACACCCTTAAAATAATACTGCGAACACCACAAACACACACAGAGCAGTTTAACACCTCTCAAAGGCTTTCAGTCTTACATAAACACTCAAACTGTGTCGAGTGTGTGTCACTTCTCATCAGAGCGATATTGTGTCTTAACAAGCTTCTCATCAGGGCTGATGTTACAGTACTGATGTGCCTTCTGCAATGAGATGCTTGTTCGGCACAGATGTGCCGCTTATTTTCCCCTCCCCAACATTTGTGTTTTGGCCAATCGCGGCGGTCCGCACGGGAAGCGTTGATTGGGAACGCAGCAGGATCATACGGCGCTTGCACACATGTCTGTAACCGCTCTTGTATTTGTGCCACATGTGCTGAATATTTCAGCAGGCTTCGGTTATTCATGGATCTGTGAGTCCTCCCCCATCCTTCTCTCTCTCTCTCTCTCTCTCTCTCTCTCTCTCTCTCTCTCTCTCTCTCTCTCTCTCTCTCTCTCTCTCTCTCTCTCTCTCTCTCTCTCTCTCTCTCTCTCTCTCTCTCTCTCTCTCTCTCTCTCTCTACTTCTCTCTCTCTCTCTCTCTCTCTCTCTCTCTCTCTCTCTCTCTCTCTCTCTCTCTCTCTCTCTCTCTCTCTCTCTCTCTCTCTCTCTCTCTCTCTCTCTCTCTCTCTCTCTCTCTCTCTCTCTCCTTCTCTCTCTCTCTCTCTCTCTCTCTCTCTCTCTCTCTCTCTCTCTCTCTACTCTTCTCTCTCTATCTCTCTCTCTACCTTTCTCTCTCTTTCTCTCTCTATCTCTCTCTCTCCCTCTCTCTCCTCTCTCTCTTCTATCTATCTCTCACTCTCTCTCTCTATCTCTCTCACTCTCTCTCTTTCTCTTTCTTTCTCTCTCTTTCTCTCTCTCTCTCTCTCTCTCTTTCTCTCTCTCTCTCTCTTGCCCTCTCTCTTTCTCGCTCTCTCTTTTTTTCTTTCTCTCTCGCTCTCTCGTCTCAAACTGGCCTGCACAGTAAACAGTGTAAGATAGATGACTGCGTTCTTTCAGGGCGAGCGTGAGAGGAACAGGCTGTGTGACAATTCATGGCTCTGTCACGCTGAACTCAGGCTTCTGTACAACATCCTCTTGTTTCCTAACCACAGCACAACCTCTGAATACTGTGGATTTCTGCTTTTCATCCTGTCTCACCATGCATTCTCTGTGTGTGTGTGTTTGTGTGTGTATATATATATATAGATCATTTTAGTTAATATTATACAGTCAGTGTCTGTTCTGCAATAATATTTAACTAAATATAAATCCTTTTAATTTGTGTTGTATATTTAATGAGAGTGCAGGTTTTATGACGTCATATTAATAAAAGAACACATGGAATATGCGGGACGTTACGGTCTCTATAATGTTTGAATGTAAAAGATACATTTTAAATGTTCGTTTAAAAGCCTCTTTACTTTAAAAAGGTTCATATAGTGTGAGTGGGTTGTTTTGTGATCTCGGGTTGAGTTAGATGTGATGTTGGGTCGGTGACGGTGTGTTTGTTATCAGGGGTCATATCAAGGTGAATATAGAGAATGTGCCTGAGGCTAGTCTTGTGGTAGATAAACACAGCAAACAAAGCATTTAGTGTTGATGGCAGGATTGCATAAAGTGTCTTTCTACCACAGTCAATGGCCCTGTGTGTGTCTGTGTGTGTCTTTTGCTCAACTGTGTGTCTGTGTAAGTGTGTCTGTTTGCCTGTGTGTGTCTTTTATGGAGTGTGTGGCTGTGATTTTGTGTACATAAGCTCTTAAAAAATTATTAACACATTGTTTGTGTAAAGCCATATAACACACATTTTGTATGAGATAATGAAAGGGTGTGTGTGTGCCTGTGGAATGGATGTGTGTTTATCTGTGCCTGTGTGTGTGTGTGTGTGTGTGTGTGTGTGTGTGTGTGTGTCTGTGTGTGTCAGTTTGCCTTTTGCTTGAGTGTGTATTTGTGCCTGTGTGTGTCTTTGCATGAGTGTGTGGTTGTGTTTTTGTGTACATATATTCTTAAAAAGAAATTGTATTTATTAAGACATTGTCTGTGTTATGCCATTTAACACATATTTTGTGTGAGATAAATGAAAGGGTGTGTGCTTGTATGTGAATGTTGGTTTGTGTGTCCGCCTTCAGAGCAGTGTTTTAAATGCATTTGTCTTCTTAATAAAAACACTTTATCACTGCTATTGTTTTACGTATTTGTACTACAGCAACAAAACACAGCTCACCGAGTCAAACCAAGTGTGGAAATAATATAACAGTATTTGCATGGCATACTGTGGTTATATTAAAATGAAACATACAAATTTGTCTATAAATCTTAATTCTAAAATGGTCCAGCTGTTTAAGGTTGGTGGGTTGAGACATCATATCTATCTGTGACTGTGCTGTAAAGTGTTAAACCGGTGATCTGTATCTCTGTGTGTGTTTCAGGCTGCTCTGGTGTCAGGACACGCCGGCATGAAGTTCACAGTGCTGGAAACTCTCGACCATATCAAAGAAGAATTTCAGCTCTTCCAAGCTCAATATCACGGGTACAGATGAAGAAACAGTATAACTGCTCTATAATGTGACTTAATGAATATTTATCACTTAACAAAACAAAAGTGATCAATAAACATTGATGTTTCCTACTTGGAAAATACAACTTGCTAAATTGAACGAATGGTGCTTTAGCTGCAGGTTGGATCACCTGCGCAAATCTGACGAGAAGAACAATCTTTAAATCACGCCAAGAACTAGAAATGCCCGGATTATCTGACACATACTATTAGCTTGATATCCAGTTAGCTAATCCAGATAGTCCCATTAGAGACTGTTCTACGTTCCGAAAAAAAAGAAAAGAAATCAGAGCAGTAAATAAACTTTAATTTACATTGTATGTAAATTAAACTTTCTTAGTTTTACAATAAAATGAGACTAAATTGTTGTTTTATCCATATTTGTTGCTCTGTTTTATGTCGGAAGCGTTTCTATTTTAGTCTCTTATTGACCACTGAGCGTCATTTGAGGACACAGAGCCACATGACCTCTCGAGAGGATCTCACCGTTTGTGTCGCATTGTTTTTTCAGTCTCAAGCTGGAATGTGAGAAGTTGGCGAGTGAGAAAACCGAGATGCACAGACATTATATCATGGTGAGCCCGACATTCAACACACATCTGAGATTGTAGAAGTGGTCAACCAGTTTGGGTTTTTTAATGGTGGATCTGAATTTAGTGCCCAAAATTAAGACAGTTCTAAAGGTTTTTGTAACACTTATATATATGATTTTGACTATATTTAGGCCTCTAATCCAGTAAGTAGATTTTGATAAATTAACCATGTTAACTCCTTTAATGAAAATTTCAGATTGTCTTGCTTTCATTGAGGCAAACAAGGTGCTTCTTGTCACATTCTTAAGGCCTGTCCACACCGAGATGATAATCTCACGCGCTTATCAGCAGCGTTTTTTGAACGTGCAAAGTCACTCCCTGAGATAGATAGCGCTGACACTAGCTTGACAATAACTTCCATACATATAGGAGGCGAAAATGAGTCAAGAGTAGTATGTCCGAAACCTCAGTATGCAAAAAAGTGTAGCTGAGAAATACCCGGATGGTCTACTACTTCCGCCGAGATTCCTGAGCGTGGATTGGATGGACACTTATCTATCCCATGATGCCACAGGAGCTGAGTAACGGTCAAATTTCAAAGTAAATAAAATAAATATAGCGGTATACTTTTAGGCGGATGTCCGTTTTTAATGTAAGTACCAATAAATTAATATCTCTTGACTAAATTAAGTTTTTATCAACGCTCACATATATGTAGTTGTTAATACGTCAGAGGTCAAAGAAGATACGGGTCACATAACCATAAAAAATGGCGGAAGCAGGACGTTCGAAATGTATTCATACTACTCCCACTCGTACTATATAGAACATACTGTTTTTACAGCCAATAGGTTTATACTGTCACAGTAATGTTTGATCTGTGAGATTTATTTCTTGAATGTAACTGGACTGTATGTGTTTTCTTTCGCAGTATTATGAGATGTCATACGGTCTGAACATTGAGATGCAGAAACAGGTACGATTGATGTGTCATTTACAGTCTGTCTTCTGTGGGTATCAGGAGTATCTCGGTGTCGAATGATCTTTGTGTTATTCCTGATTGACAAGTCTAATGGCTTTAGCTTGACTTTACTCTAAATCACAATCCCTCTTAAAGTGATGGTTCACCTTAAAATGTAAATTCTCATTTACTCACACTCATGTCAATCCAAAACCTGTATGACGTTTTATCTTCTTTATTTTGAAGAACGTTGTAAACCAAACAAAATTGAATCCGTTGATTTCCATTGTTGTATGAACACAAAACCATTGAGACATTACTCAAAATATCTTCTTTTGTGTTCATAAACACAGGGCTGTGCTATAGAAGATACTCAGACTTTACACTCAAACATCATATTAATCAGTAGTTTTACAGTAACGCCTGTATAACAAGTAGAGAATAACGATCTGTTCCTTAACACATGAGAATCCGTTTACATACATATTTAATATGACATTTCTCTCATTTCATTGATTGATGTTTTTGAAAAGGGATTCAGTATATCCAGCGGGCCCGATCATGTGTTTGGTTGTGTATTTACTCTGCGGCCAGTGTTAAGCCGAGCTATGCAGTATGAGCAAACACACATACACACAGTAGAGCGGGCTAATCCAGATAAGACCCTCGATTCTCTCCTCATTTTTCAGACCATCTGTTGGAAATGTCTGGATTTGACAGTTTATGTGGGTCAGAGTGTGTGGGTAGAGCCATGTGTGCCACTGTGTATGTGTGTGCCAGTGTGTGTTTGTAGTGTATTGAAAGCACCTTTGGGGGTCACAGTTGTTGTATGTTCAATATTAAAGCTGGTTCACACTAGTTCAATAAACATTTCAAAGCGTTTCAAACAAACATAATTTACATTTTAACATTGACCCGATACATACTGACCCAACACCACCTAATGCTGGGTTCATACCAAACACTAACAAACGCGTGCCACGCTCTTTATTACTCATGGGAAAAGTTTGGTATTTTCATGTGAGTGACACGATCTGACACCTTTGCGCCGCCCGATTCACGCAAATCGCGCCGCCCCATTCGCAACAATCGCATCGCCATGATTCGCATCGCCTTCCGCAAGTTGCCGTTTATTCGCATCTTGGCATTGACTTTGTATGTAATTTACTCGTGCAAATTGCTTATTTCGCATTTGGTGTGAACCCCGCATAATGAACGACAACAATTTCTATTCAGGATCCATCTGTCTGTAACTACATCAAAAATGTTAACCGTAGATTTACAGCGATCATTTCTTATTGTGTATTTGCGTGTATCTTCAGGCTGAGATTGTGAAGCGGCTCAGTGCTATATGCGCACAGATCATTCCTCTGCTGTCCCAAGAGGTGAGCAAACACACACACACATGTATGCACACATGTCCTCAGGCTATTTACACATGAATTATTTACAGCTGAAGTGTCTTCAACACACTTCAAATCACCCACCTCTATGGATCAATATTTTACACGCTTCTTTCAGAAGGCACACAGTGGATTTGGTTATTTTGTTGGCCATAGAGACAAAACAGCTGCTCAATGCTCTGTTCAGTTCACCCGCTGATGAGATCTGCTTCATTTGTTTGTGCTTTTTACTGTGAAAGTGTCATCGTGTTGCAGGTTGTACATCAAGGGAAGTTTTGCATGTGATCCTTCAATATCGTGAACATCTGGTATATTAGGAGGGTCATAAATATGAACTCTCGATTAAAAAACATTATACAAATATTTTAGTATAGTAAAGTATACTAGTGTTACTAACCATTTAGCGGGTTGCTTTAGTGGAAATGGACATTTTCATTTACATTTGTTTGCTTTACTCTGATTGAAATCTTTTGCTTCTGTACTTTATGTATAGGATGTTTTTGCTTAGTCTTTTTTTTTATTTCTCTTTGGGCATCAAAAACTTTGAACTTTTTTACACAGTTTTTATTTGTCATTTTTCTTGCCTGGATATCTGAAGAGGTGACAATATATATGATGATGCACTTGTCTCCCCCATTGCGTCTAAAATGCTGCTGCGTCATCAAAAAGCATGCTAACACTAGAAATGCTTGTGATAATCAAACGATGCAAAGTACAGTTTCATTGCTTGTATTACTGGTCGTTCTTCTGAAACAACATGATGCTCTTTTGTTATATTAATAATGCAGTTGGTGTGTGTCGTGATGTTTCTTTGGTTTGTTTTGGAGCAGCATCAGCACCAGGTGGCACAAGCAGTCGAGAGATCCAAACATGTCAGCATGGCTGAACTCAACGCCATCATAGGAGTGAGTCTGTTTATCCTCTTCACCAATCAAACGTTAGAAACGTTTCCGCTTGACAAATCAAAAGCAGAAACATTAAAACTTTAATATAGCAGCAGTTATAAGAGATACGATGTGGATGATCTCTTTCTGGCCACACACAAAAGCTATTTTTAAGATGTCTCAGTTTAGCCATTTTTCTCACAGAGAAGGTAATCCCATGATGCTTTTCAACAAGCTCAGTTTAAAAAATGAATTCAAGATGGCAGATAAAGCGAGAGATGTTTTAATTATAAATGCTTTGATTTCCTGACTCTGCACACAGATGCTGCGTCCCAATTCGCATATTATCTGTCCCAAATAGTATTGGAAGACAGAATTAGTATGTCCCAAATGCTAGTACGTTGAAAAGAGTATTCCACAAAGATTCCCAGATGGTCTACTACTTCCGGTAGATGCACAGTCTAACGGCTAATATTACCCACAACCCAACCATTAATAAAATAAAATAACTGATGCGTCAATAAATGAATAAATATAACTATAGAGTTAACTTTACATATGAAACAATGAATGAATAAATACTTGCATTTAAAGAAGAGCTGCACTTTAATGCGTGTTGTCGTGCATGCAGTTTTGCTACACTAAAATGAATATACTTTTTCATAAAAAAACAGTACATACTTTTGGTGCAAGTAGGCGAATTAGGAGGCAGTAAATGAATACCTAGCAGTTATTATAGATTTGATTTAAGTTTTATTTAGTTTTATTAATATTTAAAATTAGCTTTTATTTTTAGATCTTTTTTATGTTCTTTTTAGTTAAAGTTTTAGCAATTTTGGTATATGCTTTTGTCTTTTTATAATTTCTTTGTTTTTTTTGTGTTGCTATATAATATTAATTGATTTAAATTTTAGTTTTATTTAAATTTTTGCTTATTATTATAATTTTAGTGCTTTAAGCTAATACATTTTTTTCTTTAGTTAAGTTTTTCCACAATGTTTAGGTCAAAATTTGATTTGATTTCAATGAACATAGACAATTTTCAAAGTTTTAATTTTAGTAAACTAAAATAACCTTGCTACCTACCATCTGTCACTCCTTTTGAAATAGGATTTTCCCTATGAAAACAGAGACAAATGATCCTTTAATATCTTGTTACATACCATAGCAGGGTAACTAACTTGCTTATTTCTAGACAAAATGAACACACAGCTATTTATTTGATCATTACACAGAAGTGAAGGCACTTTTTGGCTAATAAAATAATGTAACATTAGTTTAAAGTGTTCCCTTCTCTCTTTACAGCAACAGCAGTTCCAGCATCTATCCCATCATGCCTCAGGTTTTCCTCTGACAGCACACCCCTCAGGACTGACTCTGGGAGCAGGCGCGAGTCTCATGGCTCTACCCGGGGGCTTCCCGTTTCCCCCCCACATGGCCCCTAAAGATGACGGCACTAACCCGGAGCATTCGGACCCCAGAGGTACATCGTTTCACAGAAGCATTTTACACAAATGTCTTATTCTGAAATGTTTTCTACTATAAAAAACAAATATAAATTGTTTACATTAATGAAACACCTTTTTAGAGAGAAAATGTGCATTATGTAAACCACATAATTGTCCTAGAAAAGCCTTCATATTCTGTTTGCACATTTTTTTTACTATGAAAAATTCATTCAATGTAACCGTGCTTGTGATACCAAAATAATCAATTAGAAAATTAATTCTTTTTTGTCTCTTTATTGGTTTAGATGGAGCTCATGTCAGGGTGAGTATCGAAACATATTCTGTTATTTTCCGCTTGATTTAGTGATCGTATCAGTGTTTATAAAATCAAATTTTGTGATGGACCCTCCAGTAGTATTATTATCTCAATCTGTAAGGATTCAAGTTTGCGTTTCGTGTAACTATTATAAATATAATTCCACATTATTGAAATAATGCCAGTATTAGATTGTGTTTTGTTTGCTGTAAACAAACTATGATGTTAATAATCCAAATTTGATCCATAAACCTTTATCCATGAGATCTTGGTCAGATGATAAACTCAAAAGCTTGTGCAATTATAGGTTGTGTTTTATATGTTGTGTGTTTTAGAGTCGCGGCGGCTCTCCAGTGAGTCATCGCTCTTCAGGTCTGCGACTCGGTCATCCTCCCTCATCATCCTCTCATACTGAGACGGACGGCAAGAGAAGCGGCTCAGAGCAGAGCAGAGCAGGGCGATCACGGCAGGTGAGTGAAGATCAAAACTTAGAAATCAATGTTCACTTAGTTTAGTTTGTAAGCTCTACATTCTGTCATTGTTAATTTCAATGCAGTTGAATATTTATCCAAAGTGCTGAATTCACTCAGATGTTATTGTCGTGTGATTTTTTTTTTTTGCTGCAGGAGAGCGACGGTAAAAGTGAAGACACGCTTAGAACAGATGGAGCTAAAGAGGTGACTTATTTTCTAGCGTTTATGTGAAATTCATTCATGAAATATGCTGTGTGTAAAACTGATGATATCATTTTATTTCTTGGCTTGCAGAAAAGCACATCACCTGCAGGGGTCTCTCCCAGGTCATCTGAAGGGAACGGACTGAGCAGCTCTCCGGTTCACCGGAGGAATCCATCCAGAGACGGACCGTCCCCTTCGTCATCCCCACACCCAACGCCTCGCTCGCCTGCTCTTTGCAGGAGCCCCACCCAGGTACAGTCCCGGGGTTGGGGGTCCACATCCAGGGTCTATTCATGGCTGTCTAGAATATTACCAGATTATTATGTGAATGCAAGATCGAATCCGCTTTTTGTCAAAGTAGATTTTCAAATCACAAATCAGATGGTATAGACATTTATTTTCAACAAAATGAAGAAAATATCTGAAATGGCTAGCAGCTGGTTATAATAAAGTACGTGGTAAGGTTAGGGGTAATAGAGAGGTCTTTATTGTCCCAATTAGTTAACATCCATTTAATACATTTACACTCTATTATTAATATTGTATAATGTACAAGATTATTTTGTCTACCTTGCCGTGTCGTGATGTGAAAAGATTCTATTGACACCAAGTTTAAAAAGTAGTTATTTTTACACTAAGCGTAAATAGCTGTATTTTGCTTGGATTAAGTAGAAATATTACTTAGATGTTATTGATACTTATAAATAGTGGCAGATAACGTTACTATTTGCACCTCAGTATTGTTGCGCATTGAACATTATGCAATAAAAACATATTGTTAATCGTTATATTCATTAAAAATGATTAAAATGATGGCAACTTATTGAGATATTTAAATCCCCTAAACCTAAACTTTATGATCAAAAAATCATTTTAAAACAGTTTTTAATGAAAACAAATGCCTTTATGATCTGTAAGGTGATAAAAACGGTTAAAGTGGGTTTTCAGCAAGAGGTGGATTGGAACCCCAATCTCCCGTGTCAAGCTATAGAGAATCTACACCAAAAGCCAATGGAGTCGCTGTTTGAAATGGTTCGTTCTTACGCTTTTTCCAACAAGACGGGCTATTTGTACTCAGTATAAATAGACACTCTATTCATTTATATGGACTCTGAATGAGCTCGTCAATCTGATTGATGTGGCCAAACAATAGAAGGAAGGATAACTGATTTATTGGATTACTGTACAATCAAATGAAAGAGGGCAGGATATGCTGTATTGACAGAAGGCAAGGGTGGAAGAATGAAAGAGACAGATGTAAGCAGCTGAATGTTTGGTTATACTTTATATTACAGTGCCTGTGTTACAGTGTATTTATACATTCAAGTACTGAGTAATAAAAATGAACAAATACTTATATAATATAGGGTTAGGATTACAATTTGGTTCAGGGTAAGTTATGTATTTATACACAATTTACATTAAATACTATAGTAAATACATGTAATGGAAATGGTGTCTCCTTGTGAAAAGACTAAATATAATATGTTTAACAGTTTTTCTTCAGGGCTCTAAGTTTAGCAAAGTTTGAGGTTTGTCTCTAGATTTTTTTTCAGGCAGTAGACACAAAATATGTCATTTAACAACAACAACATTTGTGACAGGGTTGCAAATGTATAAACTAGAATCATTCTGTGTCATCTCAACCTGAGGTCCTTTCCTAAAACAAATTTAAATAATTATTATCATAGAACAATTATTACTTTAATAACAACAACAACCAACATATAAAATTCTATCGACAAATGATCAGGAATAATCAAGGGGGTTTAAAATGATTAAATCACATGGGATTAAAAACAAAGGCAGCATTAGTATTTTAATTCTACACGTGCATAGATTGGAAGATCTATTAGTAGAATCTGTTGACTTTTACAATCCTTGTGGCATGTGACCTTTTAAAATGGTGACATTTTAAAAAAGAAGAAAAATACTTCTTGTGATCTTTTTTCCAATTTTGCATTCCTGAAACTCAATAAGTATCATAGATGTCTTAAAGTGATAGTTCATTTTTCCATTGACGTTTGAAATGACTAGGGTGAGTAAATGATAACAGATTTTTTTTAATAAGCTATCACTTTTAGATTCATATTTTTACCAAACCTGTCTTCTGGTATTTTCATTCCTATGGCCCTCTATAGTTCACTCTTCGAGATATGGGCATCTTCGCAAATTTTAATGTTGTACCCATACTCAACTGCTGAGAATCAAATGTGGACCAATTTGCATACATCTGATAGATGTTGTGTTAACAAATAAAAAACGAACTTTCTGACTGGTGTTTAAACTACAATTGTTCCTTCTTTCCTTATACCCAAAAAATCACATTGAATATTACAAATGTTTGACAATTTTAAACTGTTACCATTGGCATGAAATGAAACAAAGATTGATTAATTCAACAGATTCTTTTGACCTCTACTGAGGTTTGATTATCTAGAAATTCTGAAAATGCTGATTAAATGAATGGTCTCTTAATTTTCTAGGAGATACTCGGTCATTTCTAGGAGATACTCGGCATGTTTAAAGAGATAGTTCATCCAAAAATGTGTCATCAATAACTTGCCCTCAAGTTATTCCAAACCTGTATGATTTTCTTTGTTCTGCTGAACACAAAAAAAGATATTTGGAAGAATGTAAAAAAGGTTCAGTTCTGGAGTATCATTGACTAGGAACATTTTAAATCGTAGTCAAAGGTGCACCAGAATTGTTTTCTTTCCAGTTCTTCAAAATATCAGAGCAAAACAATGGTGGCCAATGATGTCCGAGAACTGAAATGGCTAACATTCTTCCAAATATCTCTTTTCGTGTTCATCAGAACAAAGAAAATGATACAGGTTTGGAACAACTGGAGGGTGAGTAAATGATGACAGATGTTTGATTTTTGGATGAGCTGTCTTTAATGTGAAACATCCAGTATATTGTGCGTCTGTGTTTTATAGGTAATGAGACACCACATTGTTCTAAATTCATGGAAAGTTCCACTTGAGTAAGATATATTTTTTAAGCAGTTGTGGACATTGGATGTTTAGTTTTTCTACTCGGTGTCATTTCAGGAAAAAGTGAGATCTCCTTCTCCAGCCGTCTCTCGTGATTCACTCTCTCCTGGCTCTCCGGCAGCTCCCCCCCGCCCCGTGTCCTCCTCCGCCCGCGTTTCCTCTCCTGCTCTCAAACACTAGGTAAGCCCTGACTCATGCTTTTACAGCTTACAGTAAACGTGGGCGGCAGAGGGATCATTTTTCACCCGCTTCAGTACATGCTGGCCTTTCAATATGAGCCCAGATCTAATCTCTGTTGGCTCTAAAACGTTTCACATTTCTGCAATTCATTTTGGCTGTCACACACATGTTGTCTTCTTCGCAGGACCCACTCCTTACCATGGAGTGAGACTAGTGAAAGACAGCCGCTACCCCTCCCCTGCCCGCCCTCCCCAGAATGCACAGGGACAAATCCCAGAATGCACCGGGGCGGCCCCAGAATGCAAGGGACTTGGGCTTCAGGTGCCTTG
The DNA here is from genome assembly GCA_008369825.1 of Triplophysa tibetana. Classification (NCBI taxonomy): domain Eukaryota; kingdom Metazoa; phylum Chordata; class Actinopteri; order Cypriniformes; family Nemacheilidae; genus Triplophysa; species Triplophysa tibetana. Next base: position 6,199,360 of record CM017899.1, read on the forward strand.
TCAGAAGCCCTTCATCCACCCTCGTGGCCCTACGAGCCGAACTCTGAACGAACCGCATCTGTGTACCCGTGCCGGGGCGTAATCAGCCAATCAGCTGTCTGACAGCTCTGTCAGCCAATAAGAACGCAAGCTGAATATTCTGGTGAGTTGTCACGCCCACCTCACACAATTTTAGGGGTAGAATACACTTTACAGTAAGGTTGTATTTGGTAACATGAGAATGAGAGATTAGAGAATGAACAATATTTTTAGCATTTACTAATCTTAGTACATTTATTGCAATATTTACTTTTGAATCAAGCATTATGTCTGATAACTTTAGTCAATGGACCTTTTTCACTTTTCCGCGTTTCTCAGGAGAAGAAGTCGTCATAGTTGTGCAAACTTGTATAGCGGTGAATGGGAGACTGCCACAAATATATGTTTCGCATTCTCATTTGCTCAAATAGCAAAAGATAGTGTTTTCACTACTTTCAGCAAAATGATAACAGCAGTCTAAAGAGAGAATGATGTCAAATTTACCATTAATAACAATATAAATAAATAATATATGGTCTTAAATAATATATTGTTAAATCATTGTAAGTATATGTTAGTTATGTTAATGAATAACACTGAATAAGAATGAATTTTTAAGTTGATCAAATTAAGATGTATAAATGAAATGTGACCCAGGACCTCAAAACCAGACTGGTTTGTTTTAACGCCCTCTATTGTCTTAGCACTGTAATGACGTTTGGGGAGCAGATGAACAATAAATCTGAAATTCTAAGCTTTACATGGATACAAAATCCCTCGCAAAATTAGTTTTGATATATTTACGATAATAAATGTGCAAACTATTTTCATGGAACATGATCTCTACTTAATATCATCCTCATGATTTTTGGCTTAATAGAAAAACTGATCATTTTGACCTTTACAATGTATTTTTGGCTTATTGGACGGCACAATATTTTTTTTATACAGAGTTATCTCATTTTGGAACCAAATGAGAATGCCTCATTCGTTCATATCTGTTGTACAATAATCCATCATTTTAAATCATAATTCTCTATGAATTATGATGCATAATAATTTGTATTTCTTTCTATATTTCTTTCAGTGTGACAGGCAAATGAAAACAAGATACGGATTTCGACATGTCCCCCACACAGAAATGGAATGAGATGCATAGTTAAAAGGAGTTCAGTAAGATGTGGAAACTTCTAGACAAATGGACATTACAGTTGTTCCTGTTGTACCTCCAATTTTCCCCACAGAAGAGCTTCAAACTGTGTTTCAGTAAAAGCCAAAAGTCACCGCATTGTCCCCTGCCATTGACGCTGACCCTAAAGAAATTTCTTTATATTCTTTTTTTGCGCAGTATGTTAAATAATGTTACCTGCTATCTGCATTTGCTTGTAAACTTTATTTTTTTCAGATAAACGATTATTCACTTAATGATGTTAAATGAAGCAATACGATACAAGCAGCTGTTCTGCATTGTGAATATAATGTACATCTACACAATGCCCTATTCATAATACAAAACAGCCTTATTGCTTTTATAAAAACTGTTAAAATATCAACATAATATCAATCTCATTAAATACTTTTTTGGAGAAATTACATTCAAGTGTGATTTTATTCTAATGACATGTATTATCTATGACATGTAAACAAAATTGGGCCATGCATCCAAAAATTAAGCTTTTAAGTCCAAGAGAGTCCTTGTTTAGCTTGATTTCAACACTAGGTGGTGCTATAAACCAAACAAATCAGCAAATGTATTGGCTTTCTGACTATGTATGTTTGCTGTTACACAAACTGACCACATTTTACCACTGCAAACACTCAAACCTGTGTACTGTAGCTCACATCAAACCCTGACAGGTTAAACGATTTCATCTGAAAGTAAATATATCTCTCATGAGTAAGAGTTTGGCTGGAGAGACCAAACAATTTTATCAGACTGATGTAAGACAGCAACTTGACATACGAGCGGTCAAATGCAGGTCATTCTGTCCCATGTTTTGCAGATAAAACATTGCCAATGATTTTGGATTATTTCAGATGTGGTCATTTCTTTATCAGACCAACACTGATTCTTGATAACTATGATAAAACAACCCACAGAATGGCCTAAATATTTGGTGTCAAGATTATGTGGATCTGTTAAACGTGTTAAGAGATTTGCTTGTATTTCAGATCTTTTTCCCCTTATTGTCATTCGTGTATCTCATTGCAATGAAAGACATAATGGTTGCTATCATTACCTTAAAATAATTGTGATTTTTTTGTGTTGTACTACCAGCTAAAATATCGGATTAATTTAATCTAAAATTTACAGCTGGTATTTTAGTTGTTTATTTTAATAGTTACACTTAAAAGAATTGCTGTAGAAAAACAGCAGTTTGCCTGTAATTTACTGTAGATTAACATTTATTTAATTTACTGGCAACAGATTGTTCAAAGATAAATGATTATTAAACATTAACAAGTATTTATACTTGTTAAAAAAATAACAGCCTCATGCAAAGCATTCTCTTAACCAAAATTAGAAAAAGGTTTATGTGAATTCCTGTTTGCCAGAATGCTTTGCATGAAGCTGTTATTTTATCTTTCTTTTCTGTAAAGATAAAGACTTGTTTGTGTTTAATGTTCATTTATCTTTGAACAAACTGTTACAAATAAATTAGATCACTATAAATCTAAAGTAAGTTACTGCTTACTTTTGAACTCATGCTCTTGGCTATTATAGTTTTTCTCAATCGCTTTGGCTCATTTCTGAAATGAGACTTTTTTTCTCAAAACAATAAGTTTGGGTCTCTGAACAGTTAGTTTCTTGTTCGGATCAGACTTGAGTGTCTTATTGATTTAGGCAAAATGCATGTGTTTTGGAACATGTGTGCAAAAGATTAGGCACAATTCTCAACAATATACACAATAACTAAAAGCATATGGCTTGTTGATCAAAACCGGTCAGCAGATTCTCAGTGAAACTGTCAAATCTGTGCTTTAATGTATAATTCTCACATTTGTAATACTTTGGTCAGTTAATAATATTTTTTATTTGAATGAATCAAATAAGCCGTTTCATGTCTATCCTTTAATTACTTTACTTATCAAGGTTGATGTAGGATATAGAAAGTAATTAGTAATAAGTAACTAAATACTATTTGGACAGAGTAATTTGTACAGTTATCTAATTACACTATTGAATATGTAATGAGTAACTAGTAATTAATTACTTTTTCAGAGTAACTTACCCAACACTGGGTACTACAGTACTGATTATTCCCAGTAAATCTTTACCTACTGTAAGCTTTATAACATTTTCTTGATTACAGTAAAAAGGCTTAAATGAAATTTGTAAATAACAACAATTTTCCTGTGTTGCAATTATGAAAAAGAATCTAAACATTTTGATTAGTAAGGCTCACATGCACGATAATAAAAACACTTTTAATTTTGTCGGCACTGGCCAATTATCAGACAATATAGCTAGCTTTTGAGGCAATAACTAAATGTTTGGAATCATTACTACATTCTGCAGACATTCAATAAAGATGTTCAAGCAAACAGTTGTGACGATTGAACTTACCGTTAAGTCTCATTCGAGAAAGAGCCAAAGTAATTGAGAAAAACAGTAAGTGATGGTCTAAAGGTTAAAGCATAGTTCACCCAAAAATAAAATGACTCACCCTCTTGTTATTTTAAAAACCTTTGTGACTTTCTTCCGCAGAACACAAAAGAAGATATTTTGGAAAACGTTGACCCATTCACTCTATTGTATGGACACAAAACCAATGCAAGTGAATGGGGGCCAGTTTCTGGACAAAAATGTTCCATAAAGGACCTTTAACATCCAAGAACCTTTCAGTTTCACAAAAGGTTCTTTGTGTGAAAAAGTTTCTTCAGATTAGAAAAGGTCAGAAAGAGATGGTTCTTTAAAGAATCTTTGACTGAATTGTTCTTTGTGGAACCAAAAATGGTTCTTCTAATCTGTGGCATCGCTGTGGAGAACCTTTTAAGCACTTCTATTTTTCTCTCAACATTCTTCAAAATATCTTCTTCTGTGTTATGTGGAAAAAGTCATATGTTTGAAATGACCAGAGGGCGAGTAAATGATGACAGAATTATTTATTTTTGGGTGAACTGTCACTTTGATGTAATGTCTAGTTTATGACTTCATTTTCTACATCGAAGAACATTCTCAAAGTCAGAATCAGTTCCAAAAGCTGCCATTTTAAAATGTAATGGCATGTGTTTCAAGAATTAGTGCCAACTCAACTCAACTCAACTTTATTTATATAGCGCTTTTTACAATTTTCATTGTTACAAAGCAGCTGTACATGAGACACATTGAATACAAGTAAAAAAACTAAAGGCATATACCTGTAAAAACAAGACAAAGGTGAAAACAACAAAGACAGACATACAAATGCTCCACACACACAATATGCAAACATACATACACACACACACATTGACATAGACGCACACACACACAGTGAAAGCACACATTGGCGATAAAGGAGAAAGAACCACAGGTCAAATATTAAACGGACTATAAATTCTTATATGCAATATTAATTATGTCTAATTTCTGAATCCTAAAGCAGCCCCCCCGGCCAGGCAGATAGTGCAAAACAATATGCAAACGGTGGTGAGGAACCCAAAACTCCCATCGAGAAAAAAAACCTCAGGAGAACCCAGGCCCAACCAGGGGATTCCAGTTCCCCTCTGGCAAAAGCTGCTGCCTCTGCACAAGCTCAACAGTGCTTGCACAACAAGGCTAAATAAAAATAAAAAATAAACTTAATAAGGTAAATGATAGATTTAAGATTATCATTCACAATCTAATAACATTTGAAATGTTGTAGGAAAATCAAAGTTGTGGCGTCCTTTATCCAGCTCTATCCTCTTAGCTCTTGTCAGGTCACCGCTTCCCATTCTCAGCTCTGCCATCGGGTCTGGGCATGAACTGCATCCTGCGGTAACCTTGGAACAAAGAGACAAGACTGGCTGAGAGTAGAGTACTGTTCTGCACTCTTTGATGCAACAAGTACATCATTTGTTGTTGGATGTGTTTCTGGTTCCGGTTGATCTAAATAATGCAGCCTAAATCCTCTGAGGATTAATATTATGGAGGAGTATTGTATGCAAGATTAAAAAGATGAGTCTTTAGTCTAGATTTAAACTGACAGAGTGTGTCTGCCTCCCGGACCGTGCAGGGAAGAATATTCCAAAGTTTAGGCGCTAGATACGAAAAGGATCTACCACCTGCACTTGATTTTGAAATTCTAGGTATTACCAACTGACAGGACGCCTGAGAGCGTAATGTACGTTGAGGTCTGTAATACAATAGAAGTTCATTCAAATACTGCGGCGCTAGACCATGTAGGGCTTTATAGGTAATAAGCAAGATCTTAAAGTTAATGCGATGCTTTATAGGTAACCAGTGCAAGGTTGACAGAACCGGGGTTATATGCTCATACTTTTTTGTACGTGTAAGAACTCGAGCTGCCGCGTTTTGAACAAGTTGCAGTTTTTGTAATAGGCCTGCAGGGCATCCACCTAGAAGTGCATTACAATAATCTAGTCTTGATGTCATGAATGCATGAATTAATTTCTCTGCATCTGACAGTGACAGCATATGACGTAGTTTAGATATATTCTTAAAATGGAAAAATGCAACTTTACAGGTGTTGGCGACATGGCTTTCAAATGACAGAGTACTATCGAATACAACGCCAAGATACTTAGCTGATGACGAGGATTTTATGGAGCATCCATCAATCGTTAAGCGGTATTCTTGGTTGTTACGTATAGCGGTTTTCGGTCCAGTAAGTAACACTTCTGTTTTGTCCGAGTTTAGTAGTAAAAAATTGTTACTCATCCACATTTTTAAGTCAACTATGCAATCCTTTATTCGATGAAACTGCTGGGTTTCATGAGGCTTCGAGGAAATATAAAGTTGAGTATCATCAGCATAACAGTGAAAGCTAATTCCGTGTCGCTTTATTATATCTCCTAGAGGTAGCATGTATAATGCGAAGAGCAGAGGCCCCAAAACTGAGCCCTGTGGTACACCGTACTGGACTTGTGATTTGCGGGACACCTCATTGTTTATTGCTACAAATTGAAAACGGTCAGATAAATAAGACTTAATCCATTTCAATGCTATTCCGTTAATGCCGACGTAATTTTCGAGTCTATGTAGAAGTATGCTGTGGTCAATGGTGTCAAATGCAGCACTGAGGTCTAGCAGCACCAATAACGAAATACAGCCACGGTCAGACGCTAAAAGCAGATCATTTGTAACTCTGATCAAAGCAGTCTCTGTACTGTGACATGCTCGAAATCCAGACTGGAATTCATCATTAATGTCATTCCTTTGGAGGAAGGAGCATAATTGAGTTGAAACTACTTTTTCCAGAACTTTAGATATAAATGGTAAATTCGATATAGGCCTGTAATTCCCTAGTTCTTTAGGGTCGAGTTTTTTTTTTTAAAAGAGGCCTTATAACAGCCACCTTAAATGCTTTAGGCACATGTCCTAATGTCAGAGATGAGTTAATAATACTAAGAAGAGGATCTATAATTTCTGGGAGCATTTCTTTCAATAGTTTTGTAGGTATAGGGTCTAGCATGCATGTTGTTGATTTAGATGATCTAATGATTTTAGACAGTTCATCGTGATCTACTGTAGAAAATAATTGCAATTTCTCCTCAGGGGTACTGTAGTTAGTTTGTTCAGCGGGTTTCACTACAGGTTGCATTGTTATAATTTTTTCTCTTATATCTTGGATTTTACTAGTGAAGTAGTTCATAAATTCATCACTGTTATGCTGATAATCAGAATCTGACGTCGCTGACGACTTATCTTTTGTTAATTTAGCCACCCTTTTGTTAATTTAGCCACGCTAAAATACCCTTTATTGTAAATGAAGGTATTTGTAGCAGTAGCAGGATGTCACATGTCCTGCGCCAACAAAAGAAAATACACAAATGCCAACAGTCTAGTCAATTCACAGGCACTCAACAGTATTAACGACATTTTGCTTTGAGAGCTTGAGGTTATTAAATGTGTATTTACTGTTTCTCATTGTTTCAGCCCTACCAGAGAGAGAAAACATCAGACGATACAATGAAGCTAAAGGCACCAATGCCATATTTTTCTTTGAGAATGTCCAATAACTACAACTGTAGCTGTACAAGTTTTTCTCATGATAACATTGTGATCCAGAGACACAGAGATAAGGGCTCGATTCTGGCCAAAGGATTGAATTTGCCAAAACAATTTAAAACAGACTAGAAAACCAAATACAGAACATGTACAAAAGCGAATGAAATAAAGCAAAGAGTATTTAATGTTTTGTCGATTGTGCTAATTCTGATGCTTTCTTAAATAAGTAATGTAAATTATTTTCTTTCCTTAAATACATTATTTCTTAAATAATTAGTTACAGGCACTGGAATGTAAGGTGTTGCCAACTGATAAAGGAACAAATGAAGAGTTTATTTTGAAAATTAGACGACTCTGTTTATAAAATTGTTCAAAAAAATCATGTTTTTTTATTGTGCATTCCAATTGATATCAATCAAACTGCAGTTGGTTTGTTTGGATTTAAGACATAATAATAATAAAAAATACAGCTAACAAACACAATAAAGACATAACATAATAAAAAACATGATTTTTATCTCATTTTGGAAACAAGCTCTTCAAATAAAACTATAAAAAATATGGATTTATTACTGTTGAAAACATCCTTACTTTGAAAAAGTAAAAAAAAGACCACAACACAAGATGCTGAACTATTTTTATTTATCTAAAGTTGTAGGTATAACTGAATACAAAACATAAGAATAAAACGTATGTGGAACGTAAACTAAACAGTCGCAATAAAACTCGAGAAAATCAATACAAACAAGTAATTGGAGTAAATAATAAATGGTTCAGATACATATCAGTTGGAGCTGCAGACTTCACAAGTGGAATACAACAGAAATAGTCTTTTCACAAAAAAGAAACAAGGTTCAGTAGCTTTAATTGTTCACAATAAATATCAGGGAACAGAATTTTACCCCAATGTGAATTTAGCTTTCAAAGTGTTCTGACATGAAAAGTAAATGTAGTGTTTGTTCATGGAAGTTGTTGTCATAATGAAAAAAAGTGAATAAGAAAGTATGTTTTAGGTTTTGTGGTTTATTTTTATTTCGCTATTTCAAAACATCTTCAACAGTTCATCTTAAATGGTTTTATAATGTGAGAATTAAAGTATTGCATGTAGTATGAAATGATGCACGAAGAATAATAACATTACACAAGACACGCCACTGCAGTCTTCAACAAAACCAGTTCATTTTGTAAATATTGGCAAAGGTGTGCCATGATCTTTGTGACATTCAGAGTGAAAGTGTTCTACTTTCACTCTGAATGTTGGTGTTTTCACAGCTGAAGTTGGAGTCACAGAGTGACTGTCCCATACAAAAGGAAAATAATCAATCATTCCTATTCAGGATATATGATGTCCATTGAACTCACAGTAGATGCATTCAACAACAACAAAAACATCAGGTCGGAAGATTACAAAGAGAGAGAAACCACATTCTCACTATCCGCCCTAGATAGTATGCTAGTTTGGGATTGGTACATTTACATCATAGTTAAAACTTATCTATGATTACCGATTCCTGGGGGTTGGATTTATATTTGAGACCGATTTATTGCAAGATGTACACAAGCTCTTCCCGTTTCATTTTTTATTTCACATTTAATTGAGTCTTAAAGATGTTTAACATTTTCATTCAGTTCTACTTCTCTTGGTTGTATTGTGTTCTAACATTTGTGAAAACTGAAAAAGGGAGAAGCCTCTGGTTTAATGGGATAATATTACCCACAATCTTTTGCACCATGTGAAAGGTTTTGAGCAGGCAGCTGTTAAAGAGCTTTAATTTCATCTGTCCCGATGTCGCAGATACACTTCCCACAGGAAACAAAATACTCTAGCATATTAAAATATATATACTACAGTATATACATACATAAACCTACAGTATACTAACATATTCTGTAGCATTAACTCTTAAATCGATAGACTGTAGTAAATACAACAGTATACTTTAATGTCTACTACGGTTAGGGTCAAAAGTATGGCGTCTAGGAATTTTACAGCAGTTTACTAAAGTAAACGCTACAATATTTTATCATCACCTGTTTATAAATATTTGCTGATCTTCTATTGTTTTGTGGATAGTTTGAGTCACACAGGTGGTAAGTCAGTGGTACTTATTTTGTCAACATTGCACCCAGTCTACATGAAATGAAACATAAAAATAAAAATGCATATAAAGAATGAGTCATATTCTCTCTCTCTGATTTGTTGCAGATGAATGTGGCTATAAACAGATGCAGTTAAAACCAACAAAAGGTTAAAAAAGTCCCTAAATCTACCGCCACAATAACATTCAAAAAATTGTTTATAAAAGATTTCAAAATCACTGTAATACATTCATATATAAACTGGATCAAATCGAAACTTTCTGTTTTTCTTGAACAACCTTGGTTAAATGCCATAGACAGAAAAACAGCAGAACTTCGTCAATCTTGTACTACGATACAATAAAGTCCCTCATTGTGTTATAGACAGATGGCGTATATGAGTATGCATGAGACAATACAAAATAAACAGAGTCATATGAGTATAAAAGATAATATTCAGTGTTAGTTCATGCAATTGCGCTCTCTCTTTATATGCAATGGGGAGTATAATCCTGTGGATCAGAGTATAGTCAGTGCCAGTGTATGCGGCTGAGCAGCGTCGTGTGCTGTTGTACAAGACGTGATGGTAGAGGATCCATCATTCAGTGGTTCTGTGCGAGCGTGCTTGCGCTGGGTTCAAAGGTTAAAGGTCAGGCTCATACAGGCCTGCTGTACGAATAATGATTGTTTCTCTCGGCGTCTGCAATCTGAAGGCTGGGCTTGCGTTCGATGTCTTCGCTTTCAGCAGTGTCTGCGTTCTGGCATCGCGGGGGTCGCTCTTTAAAGAAGTCAGAAACGTATCGCACCTGTGACGAGAGAAATTAAGTATTAATGCAGTTAATAAAGTTTACAAAGAAAGTCATGGTCATACAAAGATAAACTAGAAAAATTTCGAGAATAATGTCATAATTTTGATGTGAACGTTTTTGGACTAAGGTGAACATTTTATTTTTTCCTGCTACTTTTGACTTTTGACTCTCAAAACATTATGACTTTAATCTTATCATTATATTACTTATTATTTTCTACATGGCTCAAAAACTGTTATTAAAAACGTGCAGCTTTAAGGAAAACTTACAGTATGTAAACATGTTTATACAGACGGATTCATCTTAACAACATTAACAAATGCTACTATTATGACCCCAACTGAACTTCTGGTACACATTCACAAAAAATAAAGTGAAATTCTCCCAAATTTCATTAAAAATATTGTTTCATTTTGCATTTATTTGCAGAAAATGAAAATCGTGGAAACATGTGAAAACAACACAAAATACAAATTTTGGCCTCAAACACTTCAAGGAAAACAAGTTCAGATTCACTTTAAAGCAACACAACAGTCATATTTGCTTTGACAAGTTATTTTTTGTGATATTTTGATCCCAGTTTTCATGTCTTGTCATGGATGACTCATGAGTTTTGAGTTTGTTTATGTTCAACAGACAAATGCTGAATAAATAAAAACTTGGAATGGTCTCTTCGTTTTCAAATCTGAGGTTATGGGTTCGTCTGCACTTTAAATCACATAAAAAAAGCCTCAAATCCAAACATGAAATCTTGATACTTGTGTTTTTGTGAGGTTCACTCACCGTGAGGACGGCCACCAGAGCCCCCTGCAGAAGACCCACGACAACGTCACTCCAGTGGTGTTTGTAGTCAGACACGCGCGTGTAGGCCACATAAATAGCAAAGGCCACCAGGAAGAACTGAATTGTGGGACGCAGGAGGCGTGCCCACTTGGATGCCATACGGGCCTGGACATAAAGCTGCGCGACACAACAAAAATGATCAGACGATAAATGTTAGAGGTGTGTTCAAGTACATGAAACTTATGAAGGTAAAATCATTTTATGGGAGAGTACTTCACTACAACCTCGACATGTCTGAACATGAGAGCTTACATTCTTCCTTGGAACACAAATGGAGACGCTTTGTACAGAGTTGGAAAACCACCCACAAGTCATATTAACTATTTGCATGATGTTTTCCGATACCTGACAACCAGCGGTCATGTGTGAAAGTTGTGGGTGAGTAAGGGTTAATATATGAAGGCAGTTATTTAATGTTTGGCTGAAATGTTCCTGCTGTGATTGAAAGTTCGAGACATTAGGGATGTTTGAGGTTGGAGTGTATTGTCTCAGTTTTGTTTCCTGCCGCTCTGCTTTATCTGCGTTCTGTGTCTGTGTGACTGTCCAAGAGGAAGGAGCGATGCAGATACTCACCGCCAGAAACAACATACAGTACATCCCGAAGGAGGAGTGACCGGAGTAGAACGACAGCCTGGAACATAGGAGAGGGAGATGTGAAACAAATAGAAAGAGAGGAAACTGTAAATCATTTTCACAGCTTTGACAAGAAAGACACATTCATGCGCATTAGATTAAAAGTCCCCATGAAAGAAAAATTGAAGTTATTCTGATTTTAGTACGAATATGTTTGCCTTCGAATAACTCGTTTTACAAAATATTTACAAAATTCACATTTACGATATATCAGCATTTAAAACCTACGATCTCTCAAGGATTAATGATTTTTATGACATCATTCTCGTACTAAGGCTTTTAGCAGATATGTTGTTGTAATATTAGCTGTTTGAAGAGGCAGTTTTGAGCGTCATTGTTTAACTAAAAAACGCTTTAATATTGTTCACATCCAGATACTTGAGAGAGAAAGCACGTTGGCGCTAAAACTGTAGAGAGAGCTCTTTTACTCTCTTACTCAACGATGAATAAACTTTCATTTAATCCACGAATTACATGCGCTCCGAACCGTAGACTAGGATCCGTACGGATCACAAATCATTTGCGATCCGATTCACCACTATACCGTAGGAGAGAGGAAATCCGCGTTTGGGCTGCTGTACAAAACATGGCGGCGAATTCAATGTATGTAGGCGTGCTCTCTATGTAGATATATTATCAGCTTATTCTTACGTATTAGAAACATAACGCTTTATTATGTAAGGTCTTTATACCCCTATGAAGAAATCCTTTTGTATGTTATATTGCATTTTTGTCCATAGATCCTTCTAAAAATCCTGTATTGTTCCTTTAACTTTAAGCTATTAGACTTGTTCGAATTGATAAGGCGTCACAAAATCTGACAGGCGATGACATCAAAGTACTGCAAGAGCGTTTTCGTGGTACTTTGATGTCATCCCCCTGTCGGATCTTGCGATCATCAAGTCGAACAAAACTATTGGATTTCAAAAAGGGGGGAGGGGCCATTTAATATGCCCCACCCTAACTTCCAGTTCAGTGAAAATGTGTAAACACATAAAACAAAGCTGCGCATTTTAAGGCACTTTAGAGGATCATAAAGTATGTAAAGTCTCTCATAGAATGCCGTTACGATTAAGTTTTTCGGTCTGTGACCACATCAAAATCACAAACTGAAAACATACACACAGCCCATGATATGGAATCTTCCAAAAACTTTGAAGCAATATTACAATATGGATGGAGCTACTTTTTAAAGCACACATAGTCAGTACACTTCAAATTCATTTCAATAAATGTACTTCAAAGTTCAAATATATGCACTATTTATTGTTTTGGGTAATAACTACCAGTACCTGTATACTTTAAGTTTATTATTGCAAGGGCTAGATTGGCCCACTTTCAAAATTTTACAAGAGTACTTAAGTGTAACAGTAGTAGACTTTGAGTACACAACTACACTACAACTATATTTTGCTTAGGAGTATTTCTCCAAATATCTTTCTTATACTTCTGATAATATTGCTGATTATTTTTCTGATAAAGACACTTTTTTAGTCTATAAAGAGTAAACAAATAGCACAGTTATTTTTTTTAAATGCATGCTAAAACTATTAAAAGGACAGAGATTTTAAATGTGAGAGAGTCAGTTTAAAGATGATATTACACCATTTCAGTCTCGCTATTCTGTGTGAAAAAATGGATGTTGAAATCTTCTTGAAACTGATCAAACTCGTCCAGACATGATTTATAGCCTCGTGTATATAAAAAGCTGGGCTTGCAATTTTCTTGTTAATTACTGTGGAACAATGGTCATTGTAAAATTGTTCTATAATTTACAGTGAATTGACCCCGAGGTCTTTGAGGTTAAAAACTTTCAAAAATGAGAGCTAAATGTCGATAAAAGGTCAAAAACTGAGGCAGCATATCAGCGAAACAGGAAGTGAAACAACAGGTGACAAAAACAAACAAATACAGGACGCTAGGTCAGAGGTTTACGACCTTCGACCCTTCCTGTATCCAGGCTTGTGTACCTGGATTCCGTCACGTTGTGAGGGTTTCCTGTGCAGTTTATCTCCAGCATGTAGCCGTTGCAGATTTCTGGAGCGCACACGGCTATAAAGTTGGGCCGCATTCGTCCGATGGTGTACTTGGCCATATCGGTCAGAGACTGACTGACGCACGCACCGAAAAGATATGTCCCCACCACTTTGTAGAGCGCAGCAGCGTATTGATTAAAGTCTGAATTGGAATACAGCCGTTTGGTGTAGACCAGGTATGCCTCTCCTGAAGTGATCTAGAAACAAAACACCATCATTAAAACTAGATTTGTACGTTATCATGGTTCTGATCCATCTTGTTTTGTAAGTTACAGTTGTAAAGAAGAGCAGTAAGACCGCTTTTTTTTAATAATAAGACTTTTCGCAGTTCCAAATGAATAATCCACCTCGTAAAATCGCTACAAATTCCCATGACATCTGTTTTTCTCAAATCTCCAACCGCTTGCATGAGCAACAGCATTGACGCTTGTCTTTGCCAAGACCACTAATCATGGATCAGAGGCATGTTGAAATATGAAATATAGTAATGCTGTTTTGCCTACTATTTGATTCCGGGAATCAGAGCGAAAGAAAAGTGAGTGTCTAATGTAAATGACTCGTGAAGAAACAATTGAACTCTCCCTCATGACGAATCATATTTCTCACAGAACATGATGCCTCAGGGAAATAAACAACCTGCATATTTTCCCTGTCAAATACAGCACATTTCATAACCACCGCTCTCAAGACATCTACAGAGGTTCTTAAAAGAACAGTTCACACAAAAACAAGAACTCCTTTCTTCTAGCGTGTCAGGGGAACGGTGCACAAATGTATGTGGTGATCAGTGATTCGGACTAAGAGAGACTCACAATGATAATGGAACAGGAAATGGTTACGGCGGCCATCATTTTGTGGGAGATGGTGTCTGGTCTGTAGGGGTAGCGGATGGTCTCATCATCACAGTAAATTCCACGCTTGTAAGGCCTGAAAACGAGGGTCATGATGATGAATGGCATCGCCACTAAAAACAACAAACAGTGGGATTATTTGCTTCAGATAGCTGATTTGTTTAACATAAAAACAATTCAATTTGTCGTGGGAATATTATTGTTTCAATTAGAAATAATGGTATACTTTGCTCACAATTGTTTATGATTCAAAATAATGGGTTTACAATTAAAGATAAAATACAATAAATTAAACAGATTGACAGATTTATTTTAAAAACATATTATGCATAATTGATAAATAAAATGTATGAATTATTTAAAAATAAATATTCCTAAAAATCTACACATACATGTATTTATTTAAGGAAAATATTAAAATGAATACAAATGTATAAATAACTCAAATTGCCGGTAAATATAAATAAATACATGTAAATATTTCCTAAATATGTAGACATGAATGTGATTGCAAATACAAAATTAATATGCAGAGCAGACATATATTATGTAAACACTAACTTTTTATTCTGAATGTGATTAGTTTCGTTTAATGGTTTGACATCCTAATACACAATTTATTATTTTTTAAGTGAATACACTGATTTTTAAAATTAATACAATGCATTAAAAGCAGTTACATACAATTTTAATAAATCTATACAATATAGTTTTTTTATTTCTGTTGTACATGCAACTTTTTGTGCAATTGTCAACATTTAATTTAAGGTAATTTATAAAAAAGGAATAGGTCTACCACAAATTTAAATTAAGAAGAGAATAATAAAGCTTAACACTATGGGAACCCTAAATCCCTAAAATGTTCTAAAGCAGTAAAAGAACAAAATTAGAAAACAAAATATTTAAACATTACTGTATAAACACGCATAACACAAGCAGGTCATGTGTTGCCAGCTTAATCAATACAATTAAAAAGATGTCATATTGCTATTATATGAAGACTTCCTTTGCAAAAACAGATGACTCAGTTTTTAAACATTTTCACAAAACTTATTTTTTTATTGTGCATTTCAAGTAGTAAATAAATTGCAATAGGTAAGTAGTAATAACCCCAAAAATACACCAATAAAACACAATAAACACATTATATATTTTATATATCTATATTAGTACACATCTAGCAACAGAATACTAAATGCAGAAAAATATACAAAATATTAGTACACATCCAGAGGAACCAACAAACACATTCAGAATTAAACCACATTAAAAAAAGATTTAGAATTCAGTGACATTTTCTGTTTGCCACCCGTATACAGGATATCAGTGAGATTTATCATCAGGGTCACGCCACCAGATGTCTGTTAAACGGATGCCCACAATATCTCAAAACAAGGAAAGGCAAAGATCCAAGTTTCTAACGTGAACTTTATGAAACTATTGTTCATCAAAAGTCATGGGAACCAACAGAGCGAGTATTTATACATTTCAGTGTGAGAGAAATTGTTCCCAAAGCCGGAATTTTCCGTGCTGCCCTCTTCCCATCTGACAGCAGAGATGGCGATCAGATTCCTCGCGGGCCGCTGAGGGAAAATAAACCTTGGATATGAAGGCAGTTTGCTTCAACTCCTAAGATCATCAACATATTTCCTATTCCCAAAGCAACTGTTTCTTTCCTCAGGATCAAGACCTTGGAGCCCAGAGATATAACATTACTTGGATCCACACACAAAACTGTAAAAGCACTGAACCAGATGTACTTAACCATGACACATTTGAAGCACTCTTGCTCCCAAATGACTAAAGTATTTTACGCGCGCGTGTGTGTATGTGTCAGCGTGAAGTATCTTTGGAATCTGAGTACACACAGGTTGCTTTAAAGAAATTATTCGTTACATATGATTTCTGGGAACGAATGATATTGGAAAAGCGTGGGGAAAACAGAGAGGGTGATAAAGACCTTGAAAATGAACCCCATGAACTCTTGGCAGTTTTTTTAATTGGGAATGAACATCTTTGAAGGAAATGAACGACAAGAAATGGACGCAGAGCAAATTATTTTGGCAGCCTTTTCGGTGAAATCGAAATTGGCTTAACTTGCTGTTAAAAATTTTGACATGAACATTTTGTAACTTATAAAAAAGTAAACCAATTTGCTTGTATTTAAAAGTTTAGGTCAGCAAGAAAGCATACAGTGTAAATAGAAGTTTTAAGGAAAATAAAAGTTCAGATCAAGCAGAAGGCTAAAGTTAAAGTGCAAAGACTAACGATGGGTTGCACCAACAAGAATTAGGCTTAAATCTAGAATAAATCAAGGTTTATTTAATAAATCCGTTGCACCAAACTGTAAACCATTTTTAAAAATAATAAGGTTTATATTTAAGCTATCATTTGATCCAGGCCTTAATTTTACAGTAAACCTAGGTTAACTTTAATTCTGTTGCTCCATTATTTTAAAATCTGATTTATCTCTCCGTAAGGGATTAACTTTAAACTTGGTTCTAAGTGTTGATCAGAAACAGACACATAAGCGTCATGCCATGCTGTGTTTTTTGTAAATAAAAATGTAAATAAGTAGAACACCTCGGTGCGAATCAGGACACAGCGGTAAATAAAACTAGGATCAACAAACCCTAGATTAGCTCTAAACTCTGTTTACTTTAATCCTTGTTTGTGCAACCCAACCTAAGAGTTTGTATTATTCGCATTTTGTAACACAGAAACATGCATCTTCAATAAATCTCCTTTGAAACGACATGTATTGTGGAAAGTGCTATACAAATAAATCTGAATTGAATATGTTGATAAATGGTCAGAGTTTGAAGACATTTATTCAATTAGTCATTAATAGGACTTATGCGCCTGGCCTGATATTAACCTCTGTGTGGTGTTTGGTTGTAATATAATATATTTCATATTTATTTTTTATTAAAATAGATTTATATTAATATTTTATTGTATTACTTAAAAATAAACCTCCTTAAATGTCAACCAGAAGTTTGGGCAGATTTATGAAATCGTCTATAGGTGCATCATCAAATCTTCTGAGAACAGACATATATTCTATCAAGACATCCTAAAATTAGTTCCAGAAAAAAATACTGGGAAGAAAAGATGTGTTGATTGTTGACTAAACATGCATTGGCTTTCGGAAACCAAGAAGCTTTTGTTTGCACAAGGAAACGGTAAACTTGCACAGGACTGTAAAAAATCTATGAGCTTGTGTAAATGACGTCTGACTGTAAATCCTCATCCGAAAAGGATGTGAGAACATGACAATGAGATTTGTTGCGAGTGGGCCACTGTGAACTCATAAAACTGGAACGGTCACTTTGGCATGAGTACGCTGCTTATCTATTAACACAGCTTAATAAAAAGCATACACAAAGGAATTATTTAAGCAAGGCGGTCAGAGTTATCCAGTGCAAACTTCAGGCAATTTACATACAACGACGAACAAAATGCTTTGAAGATTAGAAAAGCACCTTATTTTTACCACGCTGACCTTTCTACCCCACTTTTGATATTTCACACAACAGGTGCACATGTGTGGGAAAAAATGTCAAACCTCTTCAAGTGAGAGTGCAAATCTTGGATCAGTTTTTATGTGAATTACTATTACATGGATAGGATGTAACTGATCTCAGAGCAGCAGCACTTTCTCTCTCAGGGTTCGAGCAAAATATCGGTTTAGCCTGAAGGATGTGAAACTCTTAGAGAAGAAATTGTTAAGATATAGTCTAGAGAACCGAGACAACCGATCGATTGAACGCAGCGGTAAAACCAAGAGCTGGATTTCTTTCTCTAAGATGCAACCTGGAGGTTTTGAGTATTGTGAACTTGAAGGATTTGGATTTTTTGTATACAGTGTATATAAATGTATTGCGAATTACAATAACAAATTAACAACAATGTTTTCCTGCAGAGAAAACTAATCTTATGGTTATTGTCACATTTGGCAGAAGTTCTCATCCAAAGCATTCAAGATTTGCATTTCATTTAAAAAATGTGTTGGGAGTCTTCAGATAGCTCAATGAAGAAATGTTTTCTCTTTAAATGCTTTATTTCTTTCATTTTTTATTCATTAAATGATTTACGTTTTTAAATGGGTTCAAAGTTCATCACAATCAGTCGGTTTAGCCACAGCTCCATGTGTAAGTAGTAACTTACAGGAACTATTGAGAGCCTCCATGAACTGCCATGTGGAAAAACTGTTGTATTGGAGTCAACAAAATTGCCTCAACTCTCAACACAATGCTCTACCAATTGAGCTCCAGGAACATAAACATTTTAACTAATGCACAATGGTTCCAAAAAAGTTTTTGTTGTAAGGGAAAGATCTTTTTTCTTCCTATATACAGTAGCTACAAGTGAGCCATTTAGAGCCATTTTGTAGAGCTATATTTATATATACAGTATATATAAGGGAAAATACCAGAACTATGAGGCTAGAAGGACAAACAGAAAGTGACCCGGCTTTTTAAAACATCAACAGATGATGATATACGGCTTACAGTAATATCATTGTAGCATCAGGAAAAGTCTGTTTAATAGCAAAGGGTCTGTCTGGATTACTTTGAGAATTTAGCGGTTGTCTGAACAGGTGCTTTACCTCTTTGTGTGTTTACAGTATGTTACCTGAAATGACCATGCACCAGAAGGGTTCTGGGACTTTTTTTAGTTTCCTTGACTTGTTTGTGAGGAAACATCATTCCTGAGAAACATCCAGCTGTGACCGCATGTGCTGCTCAAATATTGACTCTCCTCCTCACACATGCCTCATCGGTTTGTTAAACAGACGCCAGATTTGCTCTGTAACTAGTTTAGACGAAGTCCGTGTTGATATTTTTCTTGGTTTTTAGTCTACACACGTTTTATTGTTGTCTTATTAAAAAGTATTATTAAGATATATATTTTTGTTTTTACCGATTAAAGATCTCTTCACATCCACAACATGAACACATTCAATAAGTAATGGAACTATAAAGAAAACATAATGCATTCTGTAGAAGTCTCAGAACCATAAAATGATTACATTACATTACGTCCGGATCCAATGATGAAGTGGCCTAATTAGCTATGCATTTTAACAACTCGCGCACATAAACATCAAACTTTAAAAACACTAAAAGTTTTTAAAAGTAAATATTCTGTAATCTTTAAGATCCTATTTTGGTTTATGGATTGTCCAAAAACAAGCTAATGTATATAAAAACATTTTCATTTTCGAATTATAGGCAGTTATTTTCCCCTTACTTCTTTACTGACTCTCAAATGATTTGATCGGCGATTTATCTGTCTAATCCCCTCCTTTATGTCTGCCTACTCGGATCTGATTGGTCAGATGGTCTAGTCTGCTGTGATTGGTCTACTGTGTACAGCGTCGCAAACGGAACGTAGGCGGGGATTACACCGAGTGACACAAATCCGACCCGGAACTGAAATTAGAACGACAGACGACTCGTCAATGAGCACGGCATAGTATATATACTGTGACAGAACAGAGACTAGAAGCAAAAGTGCCAACACTAGTGTGAACACAGCATTAGAGTCACACTAGACGCAAACTTAGCAATTTGCGAAAATTTTGTGCGAATAAATAACATACAAAGTTGATGCATAGACGCAAATACATGCAAACACGCTTGAGTGCAAGTAAAAAAAAAATTTGTCAGCTTGTGTCACGCGAAAATAACTAAAGCGAATGCGACCTGTGATGTGTCATAAATATGCAAATTAGCATGTCGAGAATTGTTTCTGATTCGAATCGTGAGGGACTAAAGGATTCCCACCCCTAGTGTTTTTCATGTATCTTCTGTATGAAAATGTCAACTGTAACTTCAGCAGCAAGATTCTCTTCAAACTCTTTCTACTCCATGACAATTCACACTAAAAGTTTTTGTAGTGAAGCTTTGAGCATGTAGTTGAAGAATTAAACATACCTCACACACCATTCAAATGAAGACATTGTGTTGGATCTGTAATATTTTTTCTGTGGAGGACATGGAGAAATGTCAAGCAATAAAACATGCCCATTCCTGTTACACTGAAGATGGTTGAGTTCATGAGAATGGAGTTGATCATCAGCTCCATAATAAAACATCAATTATAGAATTACTAGAAGGGAAACCTGTTTGAACGAGCGAGCGAGTTAAACTGACAATATTTTTATAACCAGATACCTGCAAAAGAAAACAACAAGTTGATCATGATCTATACCATTAATAGCAGATAAAGTAACTGGACTTTCTCAAAAAATTCCTAAGACGACGGTCCAACGAAGAAAATGTTATTGCTCAGATGTTGCTCTTTCGCTCATCCTTTAAAGGAGTAGTTCACCTTCAAAATTAATTTTCATCTCCATGTCATCCAAGATGTTTATGTATTTGTTTCTTTAGTCGAATCCAGGGCTTTTCTCCATACATATATTTTCCATATTTTCTCCCCTTCAATGGACTCCAAACACTGAAAGTCAAAATGACAGTTTCTGTGCAGCTTCAAAGGGCTTTAAACGATACCAGACGATGAATAAAGGTCTTATCTAGTGAAACAATTGGTCCTTTAAAGTTTACAAGTTGAATGTGCAAGTTTTCAACGTAATTACATATTACATGAAGGCATTTGTGTTTATAAAGAATATACTTGTGATTAAAGTGTACCTAGCATATGGTTTTGTTAGTCCCTACTTTGGTTTATGGAGTGTCCAACAACAAGTTTATGTAAATACAATGCGTTTAAACACTATAATGTAGTTATAATAGCCAGTTATTCGTACCTTACTTCTTGACTGACTCTCAAATGATTCGTTCCGGGATTCATCCGTCTTGGCCCCTCCTACCCGCTAACCTTGTGTCATGTGATCGGTCAGATGGTGTAGTCTGTTGTTATTGGTCTGATATATAGTCTGTTGTATATGAACACGTTCATCATTTGTCGCAAATGGAACCCCACTACCATCATTACAAGATAACGGTTTACATGTGGTTGGATGTCATGTATATTATATGTGTAGCTAGAGATGGCGACGATTTTACCGTACCAATTTGAGCCAGAGTCTGACGAGGAAGCATCAGAAGACGCTAATCCACAATACACTCCACCACGACTGGAGCAGGATGTTTGTCATTGGCAAGTGACAACTCTTGTCATAAAAACTCCCCGCGTGACAAGCATCTTTGCTTTTGCTCATAAATGAAATAAAAAAAAAATCTTAAAATACTGTTAATACGTTAGTAGTACTATTAATTCGTCTTAACTCTGCATTGTAATGGTACATAGAGCATTTCAGAACGTCGACGTTATGAAAAATTATTGAAGTGTCACCCAAATATATATAGGTGCACGTGCGGCAAATTAGTCAAAATGGAAAGTTAATAGCAATATAAACAAACTGTAACACCCCAGAAATAACGGTACATGCTAATGTTAGCGTTATATGAATTAGCTAAACACAGACATAAGGTACAAAAATATTTCTTGAAGTCAAGACAAAAATCAAAAGTCACACTTACAGGTTGTGATACGGTGGAGCTAACAGGTCCAAATAAAGTTGGTATTCCCCCTCTTTCAATGATAGTCTTTTCACATATCCTGCACTGAATGCGCCAAGATTATTAAACCAATCTTCGGTGAAATGAGCGCACAGAACAACCCTGGGGTTTTACTCCTTTGGTATCGTTTGAAAAATTAATTGTAACCCTTTTTCCCTCAGACGTTCTTCCTTTGGTAGTTGAAATAAGACGGACTTATTGTCACACCGTAGAACACAGGTTCTAGACATGATACAAACGCATCACGAACGAGCGACAGTGTTTTGGGGGAGGAGTCAGTCTCAGCAAATGTAGGCGGGGACTATGTGTAGGGACGTAGATACTAGTCCGTTTCTTATTTATTCACCTTCGGACTTACAACTTGGCAGACAGCTTACTTTCAAACATGGCAACATAACAGACTGCATGAAATGTCATTTTCATGATCTCATGCTACCTACTCTTTAAATTATCATGAAAATTTCTTTTGAAAGTGAACTACTCCTATAAGTATCAACTCAGTCTCAGATGTTTCTCCTAAAATTGCATAGAGAATTTTTTACATTTATTCATTTAGCAGACTCTTTTATCCAAAGCGACTTACAGGTGGGGTAAGCAATAGAAGCAATATCAGATGAGTCTGCATTGTTCAGACACATGAAGAGTATGGAGGTGTAAAATGAATCTGGTCGATTAATCCGGATTTGGGCAAATATGTTGAGAAATGTTTGAGTTCATACTGAGATCGTAAATAATATTGACTTTTGATTGAAGACTTAATAAATCTGAGCTCAGTTTGAGATTGAGATCTCTCCTCACATAAATCTTTTTCTCAGAAGTAATATTAATTTGCTTTTGCTCATTTGTGACTTTTCGTTACGGGTAAATAAATTGATTTCATAAAACTATTTCACAGCTGGGCCAGGGAATCGCTGAGGTTCTTGCAATCTCAAGAATTCAAATTTCCGCTGAAGATCAGGACTCACGCATAGTTTTGGACTACCAGCTGAAGGACCGCATGGCAGGCATAGTTTAACATTATTACAGTGCTGAGTGATCGGGGGCCGTGCCAAAGAAACGTTTGTCTTAAAGCTTGCATGGGTCAGAACTCAAGAAATAAGCGCTATTGTCTCCAGGGGCCTGTTGCAATGTCATCCGGCTCTCAGGTTTCAATCGAGATGAAGCCAGATAAAACAAACATTCCAAAATTCATGATTGGGCACAGTTAGCAACTCTCGTGGCCTTTGACTTCGTTCAAGGTTTCCCATGGACGGAGAAATGAGAAATTATACATGTTATTCGTCTTTGCAAACCCAACAATGCCAAAATACACACAAGACTACAATAGTATCAGTGTTTAACACCAGCCTGTGAGGTTCCCAAAAGAGATAGCCGTTTTGTTTTCTAACAGAGAATCAGTTCGAGAATGTGACTTCATACTGCCAAAATGAAGATCTGGTTTTATGAAGATGGAAAATGTGGATGGGTTACATAAAAGCAGAGAAAGTGCCGGCATTCTTGAATGATAAAGGGATATGATAACATTTGAAGAAAAATGTTGGTGGAGACAGATGCGATAAACATCTTTCAGAATGTGGCAGAAGTAACGTTATGGATATTGAAAAAGGAACTCCAGCAACAGCTTCCAATTTGTTTGATTAAACAATTGGTTTCATAAAATCAATAAACGTTTTACATATAGAGCTTATAGAGGAAGAGCATTCAGATACAAACATCAACGACATAGTGAACTTATGAACTAAAGTGAATTAAAACATGAGCAATGATTCTTTCTCAAAAACCTTAACCAGAGGTTCTCAACTAGTTTGGCCATGGGTTCCAGATCAACCCGCGACCCACTTTTTAAGATAGATGACGACAGGATATATGAAAACACATCTCTTCGGTCAACACCTGACTGATAAATTCCTCTGACTTCTATTTCTTTTCTGCTCTTTCAATCCCTAAAGGGGAACTCCAGCCAAAAATGAAAAATCTGCAATTTATTACTCCCCTCAAGTAGTTTAACATCCATTTTTACCCAAAACGCAAAATTAAGGTAGTTTACTGACTCCTCGTTAGATTGCCACGCAACCAATCTTCAAATCGCTGAAAGAGTGTGATGACATCTTAAAATTGTCCACGCGACTCTGGTGGTTCAGTATAAATTAGTATGATGCGATGAGTATACTTTTTGTGGGCAAACAAACAAAACTAACGACTATATTCAAAAACTTCCTGATTTGAATGTTAGTTTCCAGCGCTTCTGACATATAGCCTTGTGTGGTCAGAATGTGCATGCGTCGAGCAATGCTGACACCGGATGCAATGTCATGTGGCTCGTGTGTTTGGTTGTGTTCATATCTATAGAGGAGTCAGAAAGCTTCCAAAACTACCTTAATATGCATTCTGGGGGAAAACGGTGGTCCTAGGGATGTAAAACTACTAAAGGGCGAGTAATTAATGGCAGAATTTTCATTTTTGGCCGGAGTTCCCCTTTAAAAAAATTAGACCAGTTTTTACTTGCAGAATCAGAATAGGTTTATTGCCAAGTGTGCTTGCACAAACAAGAATTTAACTTTGGTGTTGGAAGCTTCAAGTACAGACATTCAATACAATGACAATGACAATATAATAAGATTTACAGTATAAACGATTCTAAAATATGCACACATAAAATAAAAGACTATTATACAGAAAATGGGGGATAATAACATATAAGAGACATTGTGCAGGGTAGCATATAGTAGAATATACATATTATGTGCAAATTGATAACGTTGTATTTAGCATATGGTTTTCTTTTATGTTGTTTCAATTGCTTCCTTATCTGTAAATCACTTTGGATAAAAGCGTCTGCTAAATGACTAAATGTGAAAAATGAGTGACCAATACTAAAATACTAACAAAAATTGGTGACTAATATGACTAAACCTGATGAATGAACAGCCTAGAAGTTAAGGTTAAGCATATTAAATAGCAGTCCCTAAATAATTTTTTCATAAAATTGTTGGTTTGAGCCACCACCGTAATATAAACGTATACAAAATAACACAAAGCGAAAATTACATGGCATTTTGCGGGTATGAAAACAAGAGTTACCATGATGAATACAAAATACTAACATAGAACCAGTTTTTAGGTACTTTACTTTAATATCCATGCCATGGTGTAGTTTCTTTTGCACTTCAGTGAAAGGTTTTTCTGAAGTGAAAGCATTTTTATATTTTGTAACAAGTAATGAAAATAACGATAGAATAATGACGCTGTCATGACATTCAGCCGGACAACATCTCACCTAAAAACAGATATTGGATTAGGAGACCGAGGGCTAACTCGCTCAGGCACTGACAACAGCTTTAACGCCAGCTTTCAAAATAAAAGTCTTGCATCACAAAAACATTTAGAATTTTAATTTTCTGTTGATGTTGTTTCAAATTCTTAGACTGTACACTTTGTGACCCACCAGTTAAGAAACACTGACCTAAATAGTATTTCTTTTACACTGTATGAATATATTCTTATGCTATCATTTTACTGATTTGGGTTGCTTCCACAAAGCCTAAAAATCACCATTTTTAAAATATTTGCAGGTCCATGAGAATCCTAAAAAGTCATAAAATATTGGAGTTATGAGCTCAAGACTGCATGTGGAATCAGAGTCATTTTTTACATAGATCTCTAAAGTCTGAACACAGTTACAGGGAAGGAACCAGATATCATCCAGCGTCTGCATCACTATCTACAACAAGCCAAAGATGAAATTAAAAACACATTTTTACAGTCCGACACAAAGATTCCATCAATAATTCAGTTAACAGCACGCTGAAGGCCAAGAATATCATTATGTGACTAAATAATGACCAGCTTGTGAACTGTGTCTTTAAGACATGCCCGGGTGAAACGCTTTAAGGAAAAAACAGAGGACGCTGACCTCACAGCATACAATAAAACAAGCAAACCAAAAAAGATGTGGTAATATCCCTAGAAGACACCCAGCATGACTTTTGTTGCATGTCATGACGTTGTCTTTTTCACTTAGCACCAAATAACCTCCTTTGAAACTGCTGAGCTGGAGCGAAACTTAAATGTAAAGGGGGTGAATGAGTGTGTTTTCCATCATGATTAAACAGGCCAACACTTCTTAAATGTTGATTAGAGGAGTAAAACATTAAAACTGTGTCAAGGCTAAAGACATTCACTGTCAGTCGATTTAAAAGACTTTAAGCGGCTCTGGCCGTATACACTATACAGTAGATCTGCAGCTGTTGTTTAACAGGGAGGAAACATGCCAATCACTCTAAAGCTACATATCACAATAAAGCCAAACAGCCAGATGCCACACGAGAACCTTACGAGTCCCACAAAGAAAACATAACTGCAAGTTATGTAGAATAACATCTATTTTTTAACAACAACAACAACAACAACAAAAAAAAAAGATGATGAGGAAATAAAATTAGCAAATTTGGAAATTAAATGAAGCATAAAAGCAACAATATAAGAACACTACACAGTAAAAAAAGATATTTACTAAACTCAAGAATCAGTGAATCGTTATCAAGTTTATATTAGTTTACTAAAATTAAAAGTTTGGAAACGTTAATAAAAAATATATATATATTGACCTAAGAATTATTGGAAAAACTTGGTTGACTCAAAAATAAAGTGAAAAAAGATTCAGAAAAATAAAAGAATTACACATATGTAGCAACATAAAAAGAAAAACAATAAATTATAAAATGACAAAAAGACATACCACAATTACTAAAACTTTAACTTAAATGAACACAAAAGCTAAAAATCTAAAACTAAAAGCTAATCTAAAATATTAATAAAACTGAATAAAACTAAAATCTAAACTATTATAACTCAGATCAGCATCATACAAATAAAGCTGTTTTAATCAGTGACATTAGACCCATTTTTTTATTATTTCTTTACACTTATCTTTATGATTATGTAATATGATTGATTTACAATTGACATTTGGGCATTTTACGGTCTTCACTAGCATGTATGCAATTCTTGGCAAAGAAGGCAAAGGTTTAACTATGCTAAAAAAAGGGGGTATAGCACTAAAAGTGGTTCTTGGCTTGTAATCATAGGGGAACAACTTTAAGTGCTATATGGAACCATATCTTTGTACTTCAGTGGTTTTTGGGATGACTGAGTTGCTAGAACTGCTAAAGTATCAACTGGTACTTTATACGGAAGCGGTGCTGGAACCTCAGTCATGCCAAAGAACCCTTGAAGAGCCTCTGAAAAACCACTTAAACAATAAAGATATGGTTCTAATTGGCACTTAAGGTGGTTGCCTGTGATTGGGAGCCAAGAACTACTTTTGGTGCTCTACATCACCATAGCATGGTTGAACAACATAAACAAACATTTTGTGGGCCAAACTTAACTTCAGGCAGACCGGCAAAGACTCAAACAAGTTATTAGTTTTAATTTAATTTATTGTAATTTATATGCAATAAACTGTTCATATGATTTAAAAATAAAATGAATTGTTATATTATAACCAAACACAGACTGGAAGTTAAATTCAGGCCAGCCGTGAAACCTTCCATTTTCTTTTATTAAAACCATGGTAACCACAAATGATCCTTGGTCTTACAATAGGTTTAACTTTTATATTTCTAGTACAACTGTGGTACAATTCCAAAAACCCAGTTACTGTATTTGTAATATCTGCCTATATCTTGTAGAACAGCCACTGTGTTTGATGCATGCCTACGATGGCTTTAAATATTGTCAATTGGCAAATCACTGGGTTTTGGTAGAGAGCTTATGTAATAGTGCTTCAACAGTTCTACTGGAGTCCTGCTGTAAGGGTGACTAATACTCACTGGTATGTGCTCACAGAGCAGATGGTTTAACCTGACACATCTAATCCATGAGAGACCCCTCTCCCCTCTTTTCCCCGCTTCTCTGTTTTTCTTTTCTAATCCCTCTTTCTGTCTCTTCTTACCTCAGCAAATTTTAGTTTCTTCATTCGGAGTTCTCAGGTTTATCTCATGTGTAAATATAATCTCCCGGCTCAGATGTTCCCGTCTCTTTTCTGTAGTTTTGTTTCATACATTCTGGATGTTCAGTGGGGTGAGTACAGACCAGATTATCCGATTAATTCACTGTTCGGTCTGCTAAACCTGACAGACAAGCTTTTTCTCAACCTTAAAACCAAAACCAGACTTAAGCGGTTTGTGGGTTTGCTGGCCACCAAGGTGGTCTCCTTTGATGGTCCTCAAGGGGCTCTTGTCGGGCTAAGCCCAGGAAAGAATTTTAAGATGGAAATTAATTTTAATGCTTTTTTCAACATATCATGAAATATATGATACCAAGTCATCATGACAACAAGCATGATTTAACATACCGGTAATGTAGTATGAAAATTGTACTGACTATAGCTAATTACACAGCAAAACTAGAACACTCATTGGGCTGCATTATACACAACTTTGTTGACGATGGAAGTGAGGAAGTCATTTAGTTTTGTCGCGCCACACATTGCACACTTAAGCGCACGTGTCCACAAACACACACAAACATAGTTTCCTAAACAAGTAAATGAAACTCAAGTGGGGGGGGATACGAGCAACTGTGAAGGCCAAAAAAGCGTCCACGTAGAGATCAGGGAGGGAAACATTAAAGACAAATTAACGTCTGAACACAAATGTTTCTCTGAAAGCCAGGGATTTGGGTTAAACAAATTCACGATTTCCAAAGGCGAAGTAGAGAATATTGCACAAGAGAACAAATCAATCTTGATCTAAATGTTAACAGATGAATCCTGATAGCTTGCCCCATCAATATAAAGAAAAATAAGGGTGGAATATGGTCCTGACCGCTTGCATCGGAGATTGACCTTAACCAGGCTTATTCTGGTTAAAATGATCAGTGTCGTCTCATGGCAAAACTCAATTTAGATGAAACAAAGAGAAATTTAAATCCAACTACATTTTTAATCTGAGGATTTGTGTCTGTAGGAAACCGATGATATGATTTTAGGAGAACTGTAATAGCTTATCAGAAATTAATAAAACATTTGTATATATATATATATATATATTTTATTAATATTTCATTATTGACAGACACTTTTATCCAAAGCGATTTACAAATTAAGTAACATTAAAGAAAAGATTCATTAACCATCGTCATCATCCACCAGCAAAATTACACTTCACCCACTACAAACATAATCATAAGATTGCTTCTTTGCAAATTTTAAACAATTACTCTTTTTATTAAACTTCAAAGTACAGCAGATTTAAGGAAATCCTGCACATTTGTCTTGTCACGTTAAGGAATTCAGATTACAGGCAATAGTTGAAGTGTTTCCTATAAACGCTTTAGTCTGTAAAAATCATGCAACAGTGGAAGAGGAAATACTAAGAGTCTCTATCCTGTGAGGTTACATGAGCATCTTACAAACATGAGCTTATCTGAAAGTGCTGATGCATCATGGGAAAGAGGAAATAAGTTCATCATAGCTGGTGGAATCTGAACTGTCCTGTTAAGCTTAAATGCAGTAAAGAAGTTTGGGTAATGGAAGATTTAATAAAAACAAATATCAGTCGTGTGATGTGATGTCATGAAGAATTCACCAAAGGTCAGAGCGAGGAACTTTATCTGCTATTTCAGCTTAGATTTGATGAAGTAGGGAGAAGATCGTAGTTGGCAACAAAATAACCTACAATCCTTTGAGAGAGGTCACAAGAAAAACAGCAGCCAAAAAAATAAATAATTCTCCTTACCTCGCCCTGATTCAAAATATTTTCTTTATAATGATTTATAATACATTCAGCAGTCGGACGAGTTTGTGGGAAATGTTAGTTTGATGTTAACAACGTAGAAAAACCGCCTGCAATTTCATGTTTCAAACAGAGATGGTGCAAAATTACAGATTGTATCTTTAATTCCATAGACAAAAAAAATATCCAACAGTTTATAAGACCAATAGTGCATCTCTCGAAGTCACATGATTTAAAGTATCATGTATCAATCTCTAAAGAATTTCTCCTCTAAGAAACTGTTTCGCATTTAAAATCGCACTCGACTAACCCAATATCGCACAATGAGTCTGTTCTCATTCAGCACATCAACCACCCAAGCAAATCTTCTGAATATCCAGACACATTCACAAATATTTGCTTTTGTCTGATCCGACATGTTAATGGGATTCAGAGCAGATCCTTTCTGAAGCTGAGAGCGGAGAACAGCGGGAACGTCAGCCGTAAGCTTCCTGACACTGAACTTGAACAGACCTGCTCTTAGATCAAGTCTTGACATGAAGCATCACAAGACATTAACAAATCCAGACAGGGCAAGAAGAATGTACAGACAAACGCGGGGATGAGAAGCATTATCTCAAGCCCAATGAGAACAGGGAAGTCAAATTATTTTTCTGAATGAAAGTGTTGGGTTCTACGGTCCTGTTAGCCACACCCTCTCACAAAAACCTCCATAATCAAAGCATATTGAAAAAATGCTTCGACCATTGGTAACTCACTCTCAAAACCAGATTCATTTTTATTTCATTCCTTTTCTAACACCATGCCACCTTCTATGAGTTTGTGTTTATGGTGAGAGTCAGGTGTGGATAACAAAAATGAATAAAAAAAAAACGAAAAACCAAAGAAGAAATTCAAGAAGAAAAAGAAAGCCCTTACCAATACAACAGAGTTCCCCTTATACAATGTTTTTTAGATGATTTTCTTACTAAAACAAATTTGGTTAAAATCCCTAATATAAGTATAAAAAATATGCTTTAAATTATTAAATAAAAAATAGTCAGATAATAATATGAAACATGTTCCCTCAGTGAGCAAACTAAGGACTTTAGCAAAAAAAAGTGCTAGAGATTTTAAAATCAGCCTCAGTTTGGAAGGCAACTATTCAACACCCTTAAAAATAAAAAAAGCTTAAAAGGTTCTTCACAGCGATGCGATAGAAGAACCATTTTTGGTTCCATAAAGAACCATTGAGTCAAAAGTTCTTTAAAGAGCCATCTCTTTCTTACTTTTTTATAATCTGATGTCATATTTTTGTGAAACAAAAATGTTCTTCTGATGTTAAAGGTTCTTCATGGAACCAAAAGGTTCTTCTATGGCACCTTATTTTTTTTTTAAGATTGAACATAAAATCTGTATGAGTTGCCTTTTTTCAATAAACCCAAGAGACACATTTAATGTCTAGTTATGCCATGATGTCTATACAGCTCTTAATCGTACAACAAAATGGCCTTAACATAAGAATTAAAGAAGTGCTTTCAAATGTATCATCTCCACAACAGATCGTGATTTCAATTCACATGGATAGCATCAAGATGGTATGATGTCAAATGTCTTTGGTCCTTTTACGCGTGCATCTTGACATGCCATATCTAAATTGACTTTGTAATCTGGAGTGGAGGGCAGGACTTTCAATACTTTAAGAAAAAGATCGAGTCATGTTAAGTATTTTAGGTACTTGGTCACTTTTTGAGGTTCACCGTCTCTGTGACGAAGAGGCTTTCTGGACATTTGGCAAAAAATCTGTTGCAGAACTTAAAAACTCCTATGGGTTTGGAGCATTGAATGAGTTAGGACAGGAATCTTCCGGTGAATAAAGCCTTTAATGGTGAACTGAATTAATGTACAAGTACAACAACTCAATGTGAAAACCTCTCAGATCTGACATGAGAACAAAGCAAGAACTGAGTCATGCTTAAATGTGATTTAGTGAACCGAGACTCTCCTAAAGGTCACCATTGTTACTATGACGACTTTCAATAGAGCTGCTTTTATTCTGTGGTACAGCTGAATGCATCTGATGACACTTTCACTCTTTATTTCACCAGAGTAACCGTACATCGACTGAAATGGGAGCTTCAACTGATGCCTGGGGTGGTTAATGTCAAATGATATGTAATACTGCTGCAACAATTTTCAAAACAGTATAAAAGTCATAAAATATATAAATCCATTGACTAAACAAGCACAGGCATTGGATGTCAGCCTATTGGCAGTTGGTGAAATAATGAGTTCAGAGAGAGTTTTGTAAAAAGGACAATGAATGTCTGATGTAAAGACAGATGTGTTTACCAAACAGCTGAAAAGAAAAAAGACTTTGCGGGCACGCAGGACCAGGAAACACATAAATATCACTTTGAAGGTGAAAGAATGCTGGCTGTGGAAACAATGTGAAATATTAAGAGGGGATGTAACACCTGAAACGTTTTGATTCCCTGATCCCTGTCAGTTTAATGACTGTTAAACTCTCTCCATTAACAACTATTCATAAATTGGGAAATAAAGAGAAGCTTTATGATTAAGTAATAATTTAACTCATTTGAAATGAAGACGTCATGTGGGAATGATCAGGAAAGCAAAAATATATCACACATGATGTTTCTGGGTAATCCTATGCATATAAAAGAATGCCGTATGTCCAAAAAACACAATTTTCACCAATATATTCCTCATATTCAGAAAAGTGGTTTATCAACAGGTTTTTGTGACAGGTTCATCACACCCTCTACACTCACTTGGTAAATTTACCATGGTTGTATAATAGTAAAAGTTAAGTAGTTTTAGGCAGAGTAATGATCATTTCCATTTCCATTACTTTAATTGCACAGCTAACCTAAGAAAATAGTTACATTTCATAAGGATCGGTATTTTAAAACAAACTTACATTTTGTTTCATACAATGTAATGTTACAGTAGACACATGAATGTAACGCTTACAAGTAACAATCACATTATTGTTTATCTACATCAGGCACTAGATACAAAAATGCGTAAAACACAAATATATTTCATGTTCTGTGAAGTTGGAAAAGACAGAAGTGGACAGGTGAACTTTATTTAACTCTATTTCACAATCGTGTTCGGATTTGTATTTGCACATATGAAAGAGGAGATGAAACTCACCCACTAACACACACAGAACATCCATCAGCAGCATAAATAACTTGTTCTTCTTCAGATCCGACATGATCGTCCCAGTAATCTCTCCTCGAGTCTGATTTAAAGTCGTATAAGATCGTGCGGTGACCCAACCTGCTTGTTCTTCCGGAAGTTCTCCCTGTTACCTGCGTAAAGGTGCGCTGATAATGTATCGTGTTCCCGAGCACAGGATCACGCGCGCTGAACGGAGATCATTTTGCGCCACAGAATCTAAACAAAACGAATTTCCCGCGAGCTATAGAGACGCGTGAAAAGTGAAAACTGCAGCGTGAAGCGTAAACCCAAGTACTGACTCTACTTCTCCACACCGTGGTGTGTACTCCCCACGACTGACGTCACCACTACACGCGCACTCTCTTTCTCACACGCGCGCGCGGACACACTTTCTCTCCATCTGCAACCAAGTAAATTGACTTAAAATCAATAACGGCATAGTTCACCCACAAATTAAAATCATGTCACTTGTTAGCTTATTTATTATGAGTTCCTATGTGCACACAAAAGAAGATACTTTGAGAAATGTGTGTAGCCATATTTTTTGTTCTTTTGTCTTGGCAACAAACGTCGAAACATACATTTAGCTGTAGGATTTGCTTTTTAATCAATTGTATTACTTTAAAAAGAGACTAAACCTAATTCTACCCTTAATAGAAACATGAATGTCTTCATTTCTCTTTTTTCCTTTGAGGGTCAAATATGGTCAGATGTTCAGCTAAAGTCTTTAATCTAATGTCTACCTCAATTTTGTCCTGAAAGCAAAACTAGAATCTCATAGTTTGTCATCATAAGATGGTTCTAGATATGTTTAACTGGATTTATGAAAGACCACAATCTTACCACTGAACTACAGGAATGATTTTTATACTTATTCTTACTGCAAATTGTTTCAAAACAGAGCTACTTTACCCGATCCTCACCTTTGAAGACATTAGTAGATTTATTACACCTATTTCATTGCCCTTTATACATTTGCATTGTGCAGATCATTCTCTGCTCTCCTCCATGCAGGAGAAACTTGAGCTTCACTATGTCGAACCATTTTGTCAGCTTATGCTGGTGTTCCTGGAACACATAGAGAAGATCTCGTATCCCCACAAGTTTAACAATGCTTGTGTACACAAACACACACCCACACACAAAGCCTGCACATATCCTTTGGCCGAGTGTTCCTTGTTTACTCATGGCGCTTTTCCACTGCATTCCACAGACTAACTTGATAACCCTGATATTGTTTTTTTCAAGTTTAGCAAACAATCACATGACATTTTAACATTCATTTCTCCATAAATGAAAGATTTCCATTATCCAATGACAGGAGAGAAGTCAAAGTGCAGGTCAAATCTACTTATAATCAATAGGGAAACGTGAGAGAAATCCATAAATATAACCAAAGTCCAAAGTAGGCCTATGCTGGTATTTCCGAGCACTCAACACATATAGTCTGCATTAAATAAGATCAATACTCACTTCCAAACCCTTAAACATTTAAACATAAAAGGCAAATAACAATAAAAGGGATTTATCACATGGGACACATGGATTATTTTTATTTTTTTAAATCAGACAATGCTGTAAATCAAAAGCAACGTTACAATCAATGATCCGTTGGATGTATTGATGGTCAGCAGAGTTTTGGCATGCCGCTGCTTTCCTTCATTGTAAATATCGCTGTACCAGCTCTGGCACAAGTCCCATCAGCTATTTGGAGACGGATGTGTGTGTGTGAGACTGTCCCGACCCGTATCTGTCCAAACAAAGAGGGACTTTGTCGGGAATTCCAGTGGCAGGAAAGATGGATCGGCACTGGTGAACTTTGGCACAAAACCATGACAGTAACGTTGCTGATCCTCGCCTTTTCTCCTTTTCCTTATCCACAGGAATACAGATACAGCACACAAAAATAAACTGACCCTTTATATACAACAGCAATCCTCGAGAACATAAGTACAGTCTGATAAAAGAAATGTCCTAGAGGAACTGTTCTGGATCCCCAAATAACGCATCAGTCAATGGTTCTTCAAAACATTTTTTATAACTTGTAGAACTTCTTTCACCACAAGCACCTTTTTGTGAAACAGATCTTTATTTGACCTTTATTTTGAAGACTTAAAGGGTTATGATGTAACTTTCACAGTTTAACACATAAGCTGTTTCCCAGTTCAGGGCTGCAACCTTCTAAGGTCGTGGAATTAAAAATGAGGACTTGGTCTTCACAGCACGCAGCCTCAAGTCCAAGAAGCAAACTGAAATGAGCGCCCTAGCCTTGCGGAGGATTTCCTAATTGCGTCATCTGCTGCTCCTGTTAAACAAATACGGAGCCAGAAAAATGAAATTTTATTTTAGAGAATATAACACCTATGTATAAATTAAAATAGCCCAACAGTATATTAAAGGAGTCATGAATTAAGACATCAATTTTAGACAGGTTTCTGTTATATAAGTGGGAATCGTATTCAAGCAAACATCCTGTTAGTGTCAGAACTAAAAACGCCCTTGTTCCTGAAATGACAACTGTCGACACCAGGCCAAGGGAACGCCAGGTCCTGAAATGCACTTATCTATGACGTCATTGATAGGTTGAACACCGTCTCCTGAGAAGAATATTACCAACTGTTTCTCTAGCCCTGCCCACTGGTTCACGAATGACTGAATTGAAGTAACACAAGTTGCGCGGAACCAGATAGAGTGACCAAGCAATAAACATGCCGTTAAAGATGTCAAAATATTGTGCCTGGTTTTGGAAGAACACAGTCGCGATACCAACATTAGTAATTTGTGGTTGAAGTTTATTTTCAAACACGTTCCAGCTCAAGTGGGTAAAACATTGAGCGTTCGTTTCCTCCACAAATGACCTACCATATTTTGACGAACACCGTGGTCCTGTGATAATATTATTCCTGTGTGAATCGGCATCTCTGTGATTTTGCGGGCTCATCTATCATTCCTCAAGGTTTAATACACCATTTGCGAAAAATGGAGGCTGTTTTGAAGTGTTTTGATATTATTTTGGGTCATATCCATAAATTGCACTGTTGTTTTGGCTGGGAGTTTCGTGTTTGTTTATCATCATGGAAACTTGTAACATGTGAGACCGTGGTGATCTGTCCGGTTCGCGATCACAGGTCTGAAATACTGACAGGTTGCAATCTAAAGCGTTTTTCAGCATATCGTGGACAAGGGTACGGGCACTGGTAAGGACTCTGGCTCCCTTCTCATTGGGACACTTCTTTTCCTGTGACCTGACTCTCCTGTGACATTGTGATACTTCACAGCTGGTATTAATCGACAACTGGCAGAACTGACATGTCTTTGACTTTTAAATTGTGGTTGAAGTGCATATGAGAAACACCTTCATTATTCTGTTACTTATCAGTTTCACAAATTTGGTTGATTATTTAATTTAACTGTTAATTAGATTGTGTTGCCTGCTTGTCTAGCTACGCATGTTTATATATAACGTAAAATAACCGTTGTCTTTCATGTGTTTGTCTTTCATCGCATTTCATGAAGTTCATCGAGTTGACACCAGTGCGATTTCGGTTAAACATCTTCAAAACTTGTCACGTGATTACCGGTAAGGGATCATAGGGAGCAAAAACCCTCCCTTCAATTATTTGCATTGTGGGAATGTTTAGGGAACGTATGTTTAAGCGCACTGAAAAAGATTTTGTGAATGCATCAGCCTCTAAAATGGACTCCCTGGTTGAACCACAGGGTTAGACACATGACAGCTTACATACATGATGCTGTTTGCCCTTGAAAACTTTACACCAGTAGGTTGTAGATTGTATAATTTAAGCAATAACATTGAAATACATTGTACACAATAATTTTTCAAAATACAAATGATGCCTCCTCACTATCTGACAGTGATAAATTTTGCTAACAATAGGTTGGATACTATGCAGTTGGTGGGTGGGGTTTTGGAAAGAGTGGGTGTGTTGTTGTGACAGACTGATTTTGTACATCTGTACACAAGCCAGTTTTACACTCAGTGTTGTACCCGGTTAACATTAACCTTGGTTATATTCAGTGTCCTTAAGCTGGGATAAACCAAACATGTCAGGGAAACTCAAAAAAATGTGTCCCAGACAGAACAAAGACAGTCTGTCAGGCCCAGATACTGTTGACATTTTAATCACATTTTTCGTGTTTGGGAAAAATGTACAGAATTCTTCATAGCGGACTAACATGGTGAAATGTGTGGAATGGAGCTAAACATATTACATTCGTATTTGGCATATGCCAGCATAACTAAAACATTCAATACACAATAAACAACCGAGCAATTGTGCTGTTTTCAAACTTGTGAATAACAGATGTTATAACATGGAAATTCACAAACATTGTGCCTAAATAGATTGCATATGAGACTGCACTTTTTTAATATAATAAATGTAAAATAAAATAAAATCACAGTAACCAGCAAATAGTTCAAAATGAAAGCTACTTTTCCTTTTGAATAACATAAAAAACACTAATATAAAAGCATACAAATGCAGGCATGACGGCAGGTACCTGATCAGACATTCAGTGATTAAAGCGTGTGTAATGACACAAAATTGCCACAGTGAGTGATGTCGCTACTTTACAATATTACCGATTGTATCACAACCCTATTTTCACAAAAAAGATGTAATTTCATACATTAAAGTAATACTCCACCTTAAAATGAAAGTTCTTTCATCATTAATCCCCCTCAAGTTCTTCCAAACCTGTATTTCTTTTGTTCTGACAAACACAAATAAAGATATTTGGATGGATGTTAGCCGGTTTCTGGGAAAGCATTGACTACCATAGTAGGAAAGATTATTGCATCTTTTTTGTTTTGTTCAACACAAAATTAGATATTTCAGGAAAGTTCTGTGGCACCTTTGACTACCCTTTTAATCTTTCCTACTCTGGTGGTCAAATGATGTCCCAGTAATGTCACTAAGATTTTTCCAAATAGCTTGTGTTCAACATACGAATTCTTCTTCGAATGGATTCTTTTTTTCAAATCACCAAATAGTTATTAAACAAGTAAATAAAGTATAATACTAAGATTATAATAGTATTTATAAGAGCACAATAGAATTTATATTAAACTCTTTAGAATTCATAACGGTACAATATACGGTTTTCTGCTGTTTTATATTTTAACGAGAGAATGTTATTGAATGTTAAAATGGACATTAATGGCATATCACATCCATTAAAATCAACAGTGCTTTTATTTGATAAAAATAAATCATTTATATTCTTTCCTGAAAGCAGGCATCTGTGAAAGCTTTTTGATCTTTTTAAATAGTGATAATGGCAGGCCTCGTTTTTTCCATCACTGTACAATATCTATACCGCCCGCAGTTTCATTAAGTTTCAAGTATTTCCCTTTCTGCTCAAGCCTGTGTATCATTACGCATCCAGTGTTTTATTTCACATCCGATTCCTAAGAATGAGGTTGTTGTAAAGATCACAGTCATGTAGAATATCATATTACGTTCCTTAATTTCTGCATTGGCACGTTTAAGCATCCCCCATACATCATGAGGTTCGTTCAGATGTCGTGGTCTTCTGGTAAACCGTGCAGAACATGTGAACACTCATCAGCATTCAGTGTCCTGCACGCATCTACCATCGCAACAGACATGTAGCTCTGGGACAAGTGGATGTAGTTGCATAAATCTTCTTGTACCGTCGGATCGCTTTGGTAGCTGGGCAGCGTATCAATGAATGGATCCGTCAGTGACAGATAGTCGTCTTGATGTCCACCAGACATGCTTTGCTTCGTTTTGGTG